>PNEQ01115191.1:18541-48712 GCA_003012365.1 Medauroidea extradentata | reverse complement strand
TTAAAATATTTCTGTCTTTAAAATAAATTTCTAAAAGTACCAAAAAAATTAAATTTTGAAATTTTTAATTTAACATAAACATTTTTTGTAACGGGTTTTAAATGCTACAGGCCATAGACAGTAACGCGTAGTTTTGATATGATTTTTTTCATTTCTTTATGTTAACTGGTTTTCAAGTTTTGTATGAAGTAAAAATACGCAAATTTTGACTTTGAAGTGCCATTACGGGAAAACTAGATGAGCTAATTTTTTTCTGTTAGAAGTATATGTACTCTCAAGTAATGTGTACAAAACTAACACTATTTCATACAAATATAAAATTATGTTTTTTACCCACTTGAACAACCTTAAGGAAGCCGCCGTGGGGGACGTATTTTGCGTGTCGGAGGGCCTTAATGAAATGCAGAAGCGCTAAAGTTTCTTTTTATACTGCGCAATGTAGGCGTGATTTCCGTGCAATCTGCTCATCTTGCATTGCTGCCCAAGACACAAAATTCTCGGAATTTCACATTCAATGCACGCGATGGCGTGATTTCTGAGGATAGAACATGCTCAATATTTTAGTGCAAGGCCACGCAAGTTGTTGGCGCAGAACAAGCAACGCGATCTGTGTCACAGTTGTATGTGATTCTCCGGAGTTTTACGTGCGTATAGTGAATGTAAACAGAGCCTTTGTGTGAACAAAAATTAATTGGTCGTTTGAAATTGTTTTGCGTTTGCTGGACGAACATAAACATTTCCTTTGCTTTACAACATTTAAATCACCGATTTATCATAACAAACATTTGAGTGAGAATGCTTTGGAGATTATGTTCTTGCAGGGAAGGTACAAACTCTCTCCTTTTGAGCGTGTGCTTAACGAAATATGTGTTTAAATTAAATAAAAATTCATGCATGCCATTTTATAATGTAGTGCTGTAGGGGTAATAAATACACCTGTTTGGTATGATCAGAGGTCGCATACCTAAGTCCTATCTGGAGTATTGCAATTCCTCCACGCCCAAAATTTCTTCTCGCTATCAATTTCTTTGTCCACAGTCGTAGTTTCGTACTTGGTTTACAATTATTTTCTTTTTCATCTAATAATATTTCAATCACTGTCAATACGCATAATGCCTTGAGCCTCTAATTATCCATTTGTTTGTACAATACTTCTACGCCGGGAAGGGAATAAATTGCATGTATATTGCGATGTTAAATTGCATCGAGTAAAATGGGCCATGGAACGAGCGCGAGAGATGTATTGCAAACTCAGATGCATGGCGTTTCCCAGGTACTCATAGGATCGGCGTGAAGCCACAGCCTTAAGCTGAGCCGATCGCGGGTTGGACTCTCGAGTCTTGAGTGGTGGTGGTCAAACTCCTGCTTCGGAGAAGGCTTACAGGGTGCGTTGTTGGATCGCTGGCCTGGTATTTCTAGTGTTTACACGAAATAGTACCCGTCCACGAAGAGGTTTTGTAGAGGCTGGATAGACCTCGCCCTCAGCAAGGTGGTCCTTTGTGATTTAACGAACAGTTGGTTGCATGGTGAGATAGTTTTCATTTCTGTCCACCGCGATTGGAAGGAGCGTATCTCCTTGTGTTGGTTGCATTCAACTGCTCCTGTCTTGCTTTGTTGGTGATCTGGAGTTTGTGGCATGGCGAGCTCTGCCATACCCTGTCTGAGAAAAAAACAGGTGGTGACGTACCTGTGTGTAAAAGTACTGGCTACTCTACCCGTATTACAATGGTGCAGGGAGGAGTGAGTGCTTTGAGATATGCTGGTTCATGGATCCCGAAATCGTGCAATTACTGCGCAAGCGATTGCGTGTAAGGACATCAGCGGAAGTTAATGGCGTCATGTAAAACCAGATTAAGGGCGATAGATACCGCACAACACGTCTCATCATAACCTCTAGGCTCAAGTCACAGTACTGGCGTGCTCGCCTCTATGAGAGATTTAGTGGTGATCCTAAAGGACGTAGCATCGAAGATAGTTATGTTATACACGCCTTTATCTTTTTATACATTCCGTACCAAGATTTTCGTACGTTAATAAGGCCGCCGGGGACACCAGTTTTTATTTAGAGGCTTTATTTACGTCTCGCGGATTAATGTCGCTAGGCTTAATAACAGGGTTCTTACGGTCCTGGAAAGTCCTGGAATTTTGATCACGTCCTTAAAAGGCCTTAAAAAGTCTTTGATTTAATCCAGTCCTTGAAAAGTCCTTGCATTTTTGGGTTTACTTACCTAATATTCTCGCGATTTTCCTAACATTAAAATTCTTTCTCAGAAATATGAAACCATATTTTGTCACTACGTAATTTACCTGATGATAACAGACGTTTTGCAGTGTCTGTGAAATTGATACACTTTCTGGCATACCACATCACGTTAGATTATGCCTAGTGTTTTTTATGTGATCGCGACAAGTAATAATCTGCATCTGTTAAGAGTTTAATGGCAAAGTTTCCTTGAAAGAGAAGAGGCGCAAAAAAGAAACTAAAGAACATTGAAAAGGAAAAATGGCCCATACAAAATGCAGTATTTAAGAGAGTATTAAAAACAAATTACGTGTCAGGTGTGAGAGAAGATAGCGTGCCGTGCATGCTGCAAAGCAGAAGGTCTCCCGCGTGTTTCAAGTCGAAGTTGCCCGACCACTTCCGAAGCGGTGTTTTGTACCAACGATCTCGCACTGTACGTTACGCAATTAGTCACCGACGATATTTCACTACGCTTACTTATTTTTTATTTATTCAGTTACAGTATGTAATTCGTGGTAATTTTAATACGTTGAATTGAGAATAAAATACTCTATTGTGTGCTAATACTTAAGCAGGAGCATGGCATCAGCCATATTTATTTACATTAGGACCGGTAACACACTGAATTTTTTTTGAAAACGAAATGTCTCTTTTTAAAATGTACTTATTTTGTGATTAAGTGTACTTAATTTTCTTGAAACTTTTTAATAAATATGAAGGAGTTTAATTAAATATGGTGTTAATTTTAAATTAAATCGAAAATTTCTGGTCCATTTACCATTAGTGAACTTCAGTTCTAGGGTGGCGGGAGACGGGCGGAAACTGTAATATATATGTTGCAAATAAAACCTTAAACATTCGAATAAAAATTTGGCGTATTGAATGTAATTTACTGCTGTCCTTGAAATATTAGTAGACAGTCCTTGAAATGTCCTTGAAAGTCCTTGCATTTTAATTGTACGTTGCTGTAAGAACCCTGTAAGGGACGGCTTACAAACTATTTGACCCTAAGTAAACTACACACACATCCATGTCCGTGCTGGTATTCGAACCCAGGGCCTCTCCCTCCGTAGGCCGGCATGCTACCAACCACGCTGCGGAGGCTGGCAGGAACATAATTTTCACAATTTTTGACTACAAGAAAATATACTTAAAGACTAGTGGATGATCTGCAATGGGTGTAACGTTTTTAAAATACTGTTCCCTATGGGATTTAACGTACGTTAAGGGGAATCAGTACCTGCCATCTTCGAATTCTTCAATTTTGCTGTATGTTCCATTCAGTGAGATTTATTAAAATTTAGCGTCTGACATGGCACATATATTACCTTCTTAAGCGTTATCAAATTGTCTTCCTCATATTTGCATTGGCTTTGCAGGTGCAGACGTATTTGTGCAGTAGTAAATTTGCAGGACTTACGGTAGCAATTTTGGGAAGAAACTCATTGGAATTCTCAGGTTCCAAATTATTGTGTACCTCTTTGACAGGAGTAAATAGCGTCCTGTTCGTATTAAGAAATAGTCAAGTTACGCGATTACTTACTTAGTCTTATAAATCATACGAACTTCATTACACTGGCTTACGTTATTACACAGTCCTGTTAATAAAACTTGACCTGTTTGAATCCTGATATTTTGCCTAGTTTGGTACTACCGGATGGAGCTGTGAAGATCGAATGGAGCTCACCTTACTAACAATTTTCGTTCTACAAAGTTTTTATTTGCGACTTAAAATATTGTTTTTATTTATAGTTATTATAGACCTATGACTCTCACAGATACTTATATTATCGTCAGTTTCCCAGTTTTTTCGCATTTCAAGTATCCTTGCTTGTTGCTTCTTGTGCAGTGCGAGTTAAGTTTCTTAGATGACTAGACGTATGTTCTCATACTATCGGTACAGCACGCGCGTCTTCACATTTATATTTAAACTATTATTCTCACTTTAGCACCAAACATCGCTGTAACTTTGAAATAATACCCATTCAACACTGTTGGAAACGTTAGTCTTTCCGGGTGAATTCTGGGAGCAGACGGAGCCATGACTAAGTATGACAAACTTACCGAAACTTAACGTTCTCATGAAATCTTTGCCACATTGCTGTGGCACAATTACTTACAAACGAGCCAAAATTGGGTGGTTGTATTCTAATCGTTATGGAATCGCGACTGTTGTTATAAAGTTACAGCAAGCGTAATTCGATTTTTCGCTTGCAGTTTTTGAAAATGAATCTACAAATAATTACATACTTCGGAAAATGTTATGTTTATAGGTTACAGCTGTAAGCAACCAAATTATAAAATTTAAATATTTTACGTAGCATTTGTGTGCTTCCGTTATTTGAAGCTACCACATTATATTAGTGTGGAATAATAATTTTGAAAGATTTGTACGAAAACGAATTTTTTGCAGTTGGGATTAACCTGTTGCTTTTTTAAGTTATTGACCTTAAAATAAGGTTTAAATTCAGAATTTTACCAAACAATTCGTGTACGTCCATTATGTGACCGAATACTTGAGTATATATGAAAAAGGCATTTATTGAAACAAATAAAATTATGAGATTATCAAGATTATAGTCGTGTGCTGTGGGAATATTGAAAACACATGATATTAGGTTATTTAAGAAAAAAAAATCTACTCCCGAGTTATAATATTTCTGCGTATTAGTAAGTCTTTTTCCTATAATTAATTTTTCTTCGATATATAGCTCACTAACGTCGGTCGTATTCTGGTATACGACCTGATCCCGATATTCGTCTTTCACATGGTAGGATTACTTGATCAGACCTTTTCACGTTTGGCATTAGCTCTCGTATCAATCTTCCACCGTCTCTTTGTGTGCTGCATCAGGTAATGTGCTGAAAATACCGGTTCGTAGATGGTACGTAGCTAACAACATTGGGAAGGTAGCCTGTATGTATGATAGCGAGACGTGCCGGATTGAATCCCGTATATAATTACTTATAAACCATCTCTTTATCATTTTATTTATGTCCGAATTTTTTTTTACCGTTTTTACCCTTTCAATTGGCATCACACATTTTTGTTCGCATATTTTTAGAACCCTTTTACTATTGGAATAACAGTCGTTTACAATATTTGATTTATTGAGCATTATAAATAATGATGCAAATGAATAGTTCATTTTGTAGTTTCTGAAAAAAAAAAAAAAAAGATTGGCAACGGTTCTGGAAGTGAGGCTTAAATCGATAATGATAGAAAACGATTTTCTCAACATTGAATTTGTAATGTGACTGTGAGGCGACACAGTACGGCGCAAAATCACGCATGTTCATGTATGTTGAGCAGACTTTACTCGAAAGATGTTGCTTAGTGAAAATTTTGAGATGAATTTGAAAACTGATGAATGCATTGCTTGCATGAAATCGCAAAACACCTTATTTGTTTCTTTTATGTTCCGGCAATATTTACGAAATTAATCTAAGATAGATCAAGACAAGCGAGAATACTAATTAAAAATGGTACGTGTAGAGCGATTTTATGGTACCTGAGAACACGTTTTTGACGTTAAGGGGTAGTGGCACGAACATACATAGAGTTTCCTCATGTAATAAAATACAAGAGGAAGCAAAAAATAAGCGTTTCGAATGAGAGTTTTATTTGCGTGATTGGTTTCCAGATGATGCAATGTGCGCTGAAAATAAACATCTGTTAACAGAATTGAAGTATGTACTATAAGAAAAAATTGAACATCAGAATTACTTTCTATGGTGAAAAATAAGTAGGAAGTACTGCTTGGTAAACATTTTTGAACCCCTTAAGTCTCCGAATAAAAAACATGAAATTTCTTATTAAAATCATGGTAACAAATGTGTGGTATTCCCACGCGGTAATAAAGAGTTACGCCACAATGTGAAATGTTATTCTTTACATTGGTAGCCCCGAAATTCAGTCCTTTGCGAGCCACCTGCAGTGCGTGAGATACCGGGTTCGAATCCCTCGTTGTTGCCCAGTATAATTTTTTCCCCTCACTATACAGTTCAAGGATACAAAGTGCACTACCCGATTTTTCGTCGTATCAATACGTAGCTTTTCTAAATTTCCACACCTAGCGAGATTTAACATACGTAATTTCAATCACAATTGATGCTCGCAGATCCACACACACATTCATTCTTCACTCTGCTTAATAACCTCACAAACAAGTTATTTATTTAGTATTATCCTGGTTGACACTGTCCAGGACTATGATTGTGTATCTGAGCAACATTTTCACCTATATTATGGATATTTGATTACTACTATAAAACGTCTAAATGTTTGTGATAGTGAATACTTGTCTTTGTCCTTCTAGAAGCTTACTATTAGGCTGTAATTGATGACTCGCATTTTCATGAGTCATAGTGTGAGGAAAGAGCGTCATTAGTAGATGAAAAGGAGTTTATTTTATGGGCCGGGCGCGAGCCGACAGCGAACTGTTTTTCTTGGCACTTTCACCTAGACGACTTCAAAAGATAGGTCTCCAGCAATGCTTGTGCATGTGTGGGAGGGGGAGTGCATGCATTTGTGGACATGTTTACTGCCTATATTTAAAGCATCTATTAATTATCTCTTCGTTCCCTGATCTGAAGTGACCCCAAGAAGCGGTTGATGTAAATATGTGCATGTTTAAGTGATTAGTAAAACACAATAGATTTCGAACTGAGGCTTTGACATTTATATGTGTAGCCTATAAATAAAATGCCGCATGAGAAAAGTGAAAGCTTCTACTACATCTTTGTGCAGCATTTTAAGCCAGCTGCTTAAAAATATGTTTTTCGAAAATAACACACGGTTTTAGTAATTTCGATTCACAGTGTGTCCCTGTCTGTGTCGAACAAGGAATTCGCTTGCTTACACCTTTGACTACCATTCGTGTGAAGGTCAAATGTTGATCAGCTCATAACAGTGCGGTTTTCAGTGGTGCGAGGTGATATGCAGTGAGTTTAGAGCAGTGCGGGAATGAAGGGTTGGGGAAACGGGAGATGCCCGAGAAAACTCGCCGATCAACGTCATCGTACGTCTGCAGTCGAGGGAGGCGAGTGCACTAGTCGTCATCCGTAGCCACGTGTAACTGCATATTCATTTTTCTTACATTTACCGAGTGTTTCTTTGGTTTAACAATTTCTGTTTTATCCAGCGAATCCAACGAATCTATCCGTTTCCGCCATGTATTAGTAACGAAATACAAGTTTCATAAATTCCAGTTTCGCATTGCGGTGCAAACATTTCGTCCAAACTTTGGTTTTATTCACTGTACTAACTGGTACTTATTGATAGACCCCAGATAATCCGAAAAAGACGACACGGGATAGTGGTCATCACGAATTTCTTGCTCTTGCTGGTAGACAGACCAGTTGTCTTGGAAGAAAGTGTTTTATTTTGTTCATAATTTAGAAGCAGATATGCCAGAAAATCCGATGATCTGAAATACAGGATGGTGCAAAATTGCACGACGATATTTGTGGAAATAATTTTTTATAGGGTTTATTAGTGCCCATCGGTTTTATGCACTTTTCAGGCATAGTGAGGGACGCCTTACAAACTAACTAAACCTAAGAAAACGACACAAACATCCGTGCCCGTACCGGGATTCTAACCCAGAACCTCTCGCACCGAAGGCCGTCATGCTACCGACCGCGCTATTATATGAACATGGTCCGAAAATGCACCGTTTCTGCACTACAGTTGACAGACAGTACGTGAAGTGTGCTAGCTGGACCGTGTTACTATTTAATGTCATTGCAACTATTTTTGGTATAACTACTAGGGACGGGAATTTTCGGTGAAAAGATTTTTGCCACACTTTGTTTCAGTGCAGTGCCTTACGTGCGCACCTGCAGCTCAACTTCATTGCTATTGACAGAATGATTTTGTGCAGAGTTGTTATTCATTTGACTGTGCCAATCACTACACGGATAACTGCCACATATCACGTCTGTGATTAGCGGGTTTATCCTCCACATGCTTGGTGTAACGGCGTCCAATCACTGACCACATAGCAGAGCTGCAGGTGTGCACGTAAGGCACTGAAACAAAGTGCTGCAAAAATCTTTTCGCGTAATTTCCTATCTCTAGTAACTACATACCAGACGAATATAATTGGACGGCAGGCATCGTCCGATGAAGCATTCCACAGTTACGAGATCCAGTACACACCCCATGCACTGTAAGCAATGATAACTAGGGCCAGGTAGTTTTCGCGAAAAGATTTTTGCCCCACTTTGTTTCAGTGCCTTACGTGCACACCTGCAGTTCAACTTCATGGCTATTGACAGAGTGTTTTTGTGCAGAGTTGATATTCATTTGACTGTGCCAATCAGTACACGGATAACTGTCACACATCACGTCTGTGATTTGCGGGTTTAACCTTCACACGCTGGGTGTTACGGCATCCAATCACTGGCCACAAAGCAGAGATGCAGGTGTACACGTAAAACACTGAAACAAAGTGCTGCAAAATTCTTTTCGCGAAAATTACCGGGCTCTAATGATAACTGTAGAACAGTAACGGTGCGTTTTATGGCATATGTTCATGCTACATGTATTGTTCCTCTAGATGCGAGGACTGTCCCATTGACGTGCAGTTTTGTAACACCTGTATTTCACTGAACAGCTTACTTTTTGTACTTTTTACGTTAATACGCTGGGTATCAGTGCAGCCAGTCAAATGCAAGTGTTAATTGAATTGTAGTTAATGGAATTAGTTCGGGGAAGCCAACTTACTTATTCTATGGCATTCTACGGACCGTTCGTTCATGGAAGTCAGATTAGTAGAAACTATTTTTTAATGTGTTCCCTGTAACAATTTCCTGTTTCATTTTCGACCTATAGTTGGATTTTGAGTGTACTGTTTTAATGATCTTGTGATTAGTGTCTTCGTTTCTTCTCAGTCATAGTAGGTGGACGGCAATGCGTTGCAGGTCCCCCCCTCCCTTTTTCAGTTTGAACTTTCACATATTGTTTTTTTTCTGTTGCGACCGGCCTGCAGATGTAATTTATTTAAATGATTTGCCAGTATTGCATTGACGTACTAAGATTCTTGTTCGTAGTGTATTGTTTCCTTGTCGTTCGAGTACATTAACACATTTTACAATACACAATCCACTATTCTAAGAGTGCCTAGTCGTTACTCTGGCTTGATTGCTGGCTAGCCTACAATAGGTATGTGTGTGGTGTTCTATAGTTGGCCTCTGCTGAATTAAAATGTGAGGTTCTCTTGAGAGCTGACGGGTTGTTTTGAGGTGTTATGTTATTTAATTCACTAACATGTGAATAGTTTTATTTGCTCTTCTAATGTTATGATTTATACTTATTGTACATGTCTACCACCACGTTCTGTACCTTCGTTTTATTTTTCCAACGGTTTCTTTAAGTTAATTGCAGCAAGACCAAAGCTTACTAGATCATCTGTATGTGTTGCAATCTACATTATTTGAGCGTACTGTACATCAGTTAACTAGCAAATATTAACTTTGACAGTGGCTTCCCGTGTTATTACGACTATTCAATAAAATTGGCTACAGATGTAGAATATTTCCCCGATTTCAAAAATGTTACTAGTATTTTGTAGTTTCTTTGCAATCTGTAGTACTTGCATATTATTGAGATGGTGGTCAAGACAAATGTTAGGTCTTTTATTTTCTTGCGTGGTTAAGATATGAAGCCAAACATTAAAAATTATTTGTCTTTTTCTGTACGTTAATACATGCCTGGCAGAAATAAAACTTCTCTGGAAATGTGAAAGCGAAGTGAACTTCACTTGGTGCGGTGGTTAGAAAATATAATTGGCGATGACTTAACTTGCCCAAGTACTGCACAACTGGCGCGTAATTTAATTAAACTGCGCGTTGATAAACCGACTCGAAGGCAAACAAGCTCGCCTTGAAAGGTGCTCTCTGTCACTGTTAATTTACGAGGTCTAGGTAGAGGTTTAGTTAACTTGAGATCACGCTTGGCTTGGCGCATGACTGCCCTGTTTGTAGCCGAAGGTGTGGCAAACTCCATAGTGTAATTTTCATGTAGCGACGCAATTTTATTCTTGTACCGCCATATGCGGTGTTGTCGAAACGTTTTCCAGGCTGCTCAGTAAACCTACATATTACACCTTTCTAGCTTAGTGGAAAATACGACACGCTCTAAACCGTTAAAACCCGTTTGTGTAATTTTACAAAGATATTGCAAATTAGCTTTCAAAAAAATTTATCACCATGAATCATTATTGTCAGATTTTTGTCCAGGGTAATTGTGAACTTGAGGTAATTGGGAAATAACTTAATTTTTAATATTGTACTGACTAAATTATAACCATAAAGATAATCCATACTGTAATCTGTGTTTGTAATTTTTCTGTAGTGTATTTTCGACATCTCCGTTTTGTGGTATAATAGCTGCCCCGACAAACGTTGTTTTGTCACATAAATAACTTATTGTAAGTGTGTAGGGATGTGGTATATAAGTGGAAGAGGTCTAATAATAAAGAAATTAATAAATAATAATAGAGCAGCGACACCTGGTGGGGATAGACTGGTATCAGCTCGTGAGGATAACTGATAAACAATCACTTACACAGCTATCGACCCCGACCGGGTTCTAAAATTATTAAATTAAAAATATTTACTAAACAATAGCACCTAGGAGTTTAAAAATATATAAGAACCTATTCGCAGACCTACCGAAAGTTTATACAAAATTTAGTTGAAATCGGTTAAGCCGTTTCGAAGGAGTATGGAAACAAACACTGTGACACGAGAATTTTATATTAGATACTATAAAAAAAGAGGCATGTTTACGATTATTGTGTGTTCACAGTTACCCTTGGCTGCAATTACCTTAACGAACGCAGCAATAATAAATGCTTGCAAATATACAGACTCGTCAAAATTTTTGTATGGTTAATATTTTTTTCTAAACAGGGGTTGTATTCTCAAACAGGTTTGTTGTAAACGTTACAATTTTTTGTAGTTTCACTAATTTTTTTTTTTTTGCATCCAAGTTCTAAGATTTTTTTTTTTTTATAAAATTGCAAACTATTTTGTGGACAGTTTATTTTGCTCGACATCTAATATACTATTATTGATCATGAGTTAGTGCTTGGAATCTTTTTAAATCACAGTGACTGACATTCTTGTTGTATTATAGGACTGAAAAATGTTTTGAGAAGTTATTTACACGCTTTTTTCCTGTAGAAAGTACACGAAATTAATTCATCGCAGTCGAACCGAGTGATGGGCAAGAAATTCAACCAAAAATAAAATAAATAAAAATAAAGTATTTTGTACCGGCTGAAGAAAATATTTTTGAGGAAAATTCCCGTACGTGTAATGTCCGCGCGCCAGCTCCGAGTCCCTGGCGGGTGTGTGTTTTTCGCCCGTAAATATATAAACAACACAACGAGGTCCAATAGCATGCTACGCACATGCTAGCCATTGTAACGTCCTGAGTTAGGACGTGTTTGATACTGTTACTGTAGCGTACATTAAGTATACTAAGAATAATGCATACATGCTAGAGAGCTGGTGCGCGGACAGTAAGTAAAGTTTGACAAATGGAGCCGTGTAATCGGTGGACTTAGCGACAAATAACGCCAAAATATTTTACTTCTGGCCACCAGTATGAAATTTTTTACAGTACTTATATACTACGAAACATAAAACCGCTGGGAGATCAAAGGTTATGAGTCCCATGTGATGACGTCATCAAAATGGCCACAGTGACGATAAACGCAAGTTCGTTTAAATGAATATAACTTAAATACCATTCATAATATTGCAGTGCTGTTACATATCATTCGAAAGGTCATTAAAAACCAGCAAAAGTAAAAGATTCTGATGTCTTTAACTGTAAGATCAATGGTTTTGGAGTTGTAGTAATAACACGGGGGGGGGGGGGTAAAAAAAGAGGGGTTTCAGTAAAACTGGCATAGCGGATAAGTTGACAGCGGCTGTTTTAATTGATATTACGCTTTGTTCATTTTAATAGTGTAATACAAAGATGAATCAAGGGGAGGGGGAGGTGATGGTTGTGGAGGCGATCCCCACCCTCATAAAGGAATTTAAAAATAATTAGAATACAGTGTAGTCTACTTGTCTTTGTGGGTTCACCACATTATAAAAAGAGCTCAGCACATTTCGTGTCGAAATAACAAATAGTGTAGAAATGTGGCGGTCTCTCGTGAAATTACACCGGATGGCAAACTGCTGTGTTGGTAGTAGGGAATATTTTAGCCAGCTTCAAATATGTATTTTATGCCAACAGTTTTGTGAGGATTTGGTGCAAAATGTTAAGTATTGAACTTTTTCTTTAAGTATGACTCCGTTATCAAATTGTTTCTGGAGTGATATTTATGTTTACGGTACCGTAACGTACACACTAATACTTATAGTGTAGTTGACAATGATACATTGTTTTCAAATTATCGTTGGCTAAATCAAAAGTACCTACGTTCATTTGAAAACAACGGTTTTTTTACTATAGTCAACAGCGGCAATTGTCCTCTCAGAAGAATATGCGAGGTCAGCAAATGAAAAAGGAAATATCAAGTTTGATTCTTTGTCAGTGACCGCTTTATACTATTAAGCGTATCAATCCATGCGAAGTCATCTTAAGAAACAACTTACCCTGGTGAGTGGAAAGAAAATTTTTATCAAGTCCAAGAACGTACCGAAAATTGATGGTTGACCGGAGAAAAGACTATACGCTTTTTGCCAAGCTGAATTTTGCTAGCCAAACAGATGTCAGGCTTTTTTTTTTTGCTTATGAAAACAGTTCTTGTCCACCCTCCGTATCCAGCGTCAGCAAACGTCGAAAACAGAGCAAAAAAATCTGACAGTCTCCTGTATCATTAACTCGAGCGGTGTTTGCATGTCGACTGCCTGTGAATATGTTTCTTCCATCACAATATATAGAGTTTCCTTGGTTCACATGCTTATCACCCATTCCAGTCGAACTTTATACAGTAATACTGCGATCAGATTGTTAAACCATACATTTTGTCGAGACTAAAAACCACGGAGTCGATTTCGTCTTTGACTGCTACCTAGAAGTGAGCCTGAAAAGGACGCAAAACATTGGAGAGGTACGGTGATTGGTTTACATAATATTTTTAAAGGCATCTCTACTACAACTCACGAAGAAACCGATGTTTGTGTACTCCTTCACATGTGGTATACTGTTGAATACTGCAGTCATTCAAAGGACACAGTGAAAAACTGTTGACGATGATGCTAATAGTGATTGCCATGTATGCTGTCTCTAGACTACCGAAACTTGGAGAATTGTTGGTTGGAGTATGGAAGTGGAAAGCTTCTTGTACCTTCCCATTTCCAAGTTGCACAGGAAAGTTCTACAAGGAGTTCCAGCTCTTTAACCTTTCTTCCACGCGTTTTCAGGAGCTGACACTGTGTGTATAGTTTGCAGGTATCGGTAAAGATACTTCATGGAAAACATGGATGGCATTTCGAGACATAGACAAAGACTTTTCGACCGATTCCAAAGTTCCCGATAACATCTCTGAAGATGACGAGTTCTTCTTGCTCATTCAATGCTTTATCGTCCTTTCGTACCACTCATCAAGTTCTTGGAGACAGAAGTGAAGCCAGGAGAAATCTCTTCACCATGCAGGAAAATATTCCACCACCAGCAATGTTCTGCTGCATCACCTGAAAAGAGCCATCTTACAATGTTGGTTAACTGCCTTCAACGATGTTTTCCGCACATGGACCACTCTCAATGATAATGGAAGAACGTAGGATATGACTATGAGCTCCTCTAGTCATCAATGATCGAAATCACCATGGAGAAGCTACAAGAACTAATATCGTCCATCTGCAAACATACATGTATGTGTTGATGTGTAAAATCAGGCCTAAATTGTACTTTGATTTAATTATGTATGAAGAGAGAGATGATTTAAATTGTGATGATGCGAATTGCAGTTATTTATAACTGTTTTGTTTACTGTTTTGTTCGTTACATCAAACAATATATTTTCGTTTCTTGCTCATTGCTGTGTTGAAATTTAGCATTATTTCTAGCTGACATCGTTTAGAAAATAGGATTTAAGATGATTTGCTATCCACGATATTACGATATTAAAAGAACTGACTATGTTGTTGTAACGAAATTGAGCAGGAATATGATATGATGTGAATAATGTGTCGTACATGTTTGACGTCTGTGACGGTCGTATTCTAAAGTTTGTCTCACAAAATATTTTACATTTAATTATACCTTCCTGAACGTTTTAATTTATTCAATATCTAGTGATGATTCGCCCTTAATATTTCCATCAGCATTTCAGACCAATGCCGGTTACTTCCAAGTGTTTTCATTGTGTCCAATTGCACTAATATGGGTGTGTTGTATGCCTTATGCTGTTTGTTGCATGCAAACCAGATGTTCATGTACGTAATATTTTTCATGCATTGCTGTGACAATTAAGGTATTGAGTAAGAAACTGAAATACGTATTAATATTGTGTTAAATCCCTTTGTAATCACACAGAAATTATTCTAGATTTGAGACATATATATGATTAATAAACACTGTATTGCCTCACATCACGCATACACAGTACATTTGCACTACAAGTATAGTTTGTTTTTAAGACAATTAAAAATATGCCTTTATATGTACACGCACGCACACACTCACGTACTCGCACACTCACAATGAAGAACATACGTAGAAAAAGGGGAAAGAATTATAATCTAAAAAGTAAAGATGAGTACTGGCATAACGTTGCCATTCTAAAAGAGGTGGCAATGTGTTAAACTTTGTCACTGTCTTACAGTTAAAAACTTGGGAACTGTTTTTGTAGCGTTTTTAAAGAGCTTATAAATAATATGTAACATAACCACAATATTATGATTGATATTAGTGTTATGATCATTGAAATTGTGTTCGTCACTGCGACAATTTTTATGACTTCTTCACATGGGGTTAGTGACCTCTGATCAAATGTCTTGTGGTGTTTTTTTTTGTTTATTAGTATGTACATAAGCACTGTACAAAATTCCACACCGGTAGACGGAAGGGAAATGTTTTTACGCCAACTCTACCGATGAGCGGCGGTATGGTGGTAAAACCACAGCCTCCTCATTACGGCGATCCAGGCTCGATTCCCGGCTGGGTAGATTCCTATTTTTCGCACATGAAAAGCGTGCTGGACGTTGCCGTAGGCCGTTTTTCTCGTAGTATCTCCCCCCCCCCCACCCTCCCTCTTCCCAATAAAAAGTATTCCCTTGCTTATACATAGTATGTCGGCCATTTTATGTTATATTTCAGAGTTCGGCAGACACCTGTGGGCTGCCAGTTCAGAAGTTTGTGTAATTTTGTGTAATGTGGAGTGTTATGCACCTCTCCCGGGTACCGTCCCCATACGCTATTTCTGTATTACTTGACAAATGTAAGGGGAAAGTCCATCGCATGTAATGTTTTCCCTTATGTAAAAGGGACTGTTACCTAATTTACCGAAGGAAAAAAAAACACGACCCACATACTCTCTACGTAAAGACCCATGCCATTTATGTTAATAAGCTGTGCTAGCTCCGGAGAATTTATATGTTCACCAAGAAATGGGTGGGTGGTCTAACGATATTATTCAGAGGTGGTGTGTGACGTATTTGCAGTCAAGATATGTAGATGAGTGTAGGTGAACCACTGCTAACCGAGATAAGGATAAAAAAGAGGAAGGATGATATGACGCATTGAATTTTGATAGTTATAATTTCGGTTTAAGATTATTTTTTCCATCATGTGGTAGGAAATAGTATATTATTCAGTGTTTTACATTGAAATATTTCCTTTAAGCTGTGACATCGTTATAAGGCACAGTTACACAAAATCTGTAAGTTACTGGAAAACGATATGTCAGAACCGAAGTAAATGTGTTGCGTTAAGACTTATACTGCAGTTTTTATATGTATGTTGATATACAACTAAAAGTTGTACACGTTTTTTTACAGCGGTATATCGACTTAATTTTGTTAGCATGCCATCTGAATAGTTAAATGTATTTCTTCGTTGAACAAAACATAAATCTACGATAAATAAATAAAAAAATATGAGTATTTTACAAAAAAAAACAGTATCTAGTGTCGGATAATGGAGTTCTTATCAATGGAGCTTAATTTCTTTGTACAAAAATTTTACATTAACGTTATTAATATTGTTTTCATATATTTCGTACGGGGTTATAGCTGTCGGTGCAGCCTGTGAAAGGGCGTAGAAAATGCACCAGAGCGCAGAATAAACACTTCCATCCCTGATGTGTTTGAACACACTCCCAGCCGGGTAATTACTGCAATTGAAGTTCAAAGTGAGGAGGAGACCATGTTGGGGACTCATTCCAGGGCGTTATACGGCATGACTTTCATGTCGGTGTAGAACGTCCTGGGTTAGGTACTCGCTGTTTGCTTTGGCTAATTCAGGTTTCTCTCTTGGCCAATTCTCCATCTCTGTTTCCCACATGTTCTGTCTGTGGGTATTTTAAAGCTTGAAGTACGGGCAGCAACGGCAGCAACATTTCTGCAGTTTAAAATTCTGAAGGTTTGGTTGTAGTTTTTTTTTACATAAAAATGCAATTCACTTGGAAAAAAAGTCACTATAATTGGGTGCTGGCAATGCACATTACTAATTAATATATAAGTCCCGCACTGTAAAACATTCTGGTAAACTGCCTGAACGGTAATGGGAAATGTTCACATTTGCGCAATATTGGAAAAATTGACCCTGTGGACTTGTTACAAGGGTGGTAACTTCAGTATGCATTTGACTGTCCTATTAAAAAGTTTAATAGTAATGCCATTCCTGTTGTAATGGAAACAATGTTCCAAATATATGTACACATTAACACCGTGAGAAGGTTGGATTGACAATAGTAACATCCCGTCAGATATAACGTAATTTTTAGCGATACGTCTGTAACTAAGAGGCTCTGAGGCATCCTCGTGACCTACAGTTCACAACCTAGCCACTTAAATATTTAATTATTTATCTTCTTAGATCAGTTCTACAACTGAGACATGACAGCGTGCGGTGCTTTGAGTAGCAGAGATAGCGAAGGGTATACGCTTTGACTTGAAGGATGTGGGTGCATATCCCAACCAATATTTGTTCTGACTCTAGTTAGATCCCTATTATGAAGTCGGGACCAAAAAGTATGGAAGGGAAAAAGAGAGTTCACTGCCAGGGTAGACGTCTTTGCTTATTTCTTTTGTGTTTTCGGCTCACTAACTCTTCTAGAGGTACCAACCACGCAGCATGAAATTCTATCTGAAATAATGTGGCGTGCATTGGCGATGTTTGTTTACATCGTTAGCTGCAAGTGGGTGCTAGTATCGCAATCTCGTCGTTGGTGGAAGTGAAAGTATTGGTAAAGGCGATGCCGTATATTAAATATGTGTGTAAATTGTTGTGACTTATTTTTTAATTTGTAAGACCACGAAAAAAATTTACCTCGCCGTGGTGCGGATTCGAACTTGCATCCCTGTACTTACCACACACCCTTTACCACTCGGCTATCAGTGCATATTTTTGATCGTAGTGCTATGATCAGAATATAAGTAATCTTTACGTTTATTTAAAAAAATATATTTATATTTTCTTCAGAATGGTCTGTTAAATATTTCTTTGAAACTTTATGTTATACTGTAAATAATTTTGTCTAGCATGTCTGAACTTTGTAAAGGAATGAAAAACCTTCGTATTATTATTACGAGAATTAATGGTTTTCATATCATTTTATAAATTGAACATAATAAGTAATTTTACTCCATCAAACGTCGCACTAACTATACTTTTGTTTTCACATTTCAAAATTAAAATTATGTTTACTAAATTTGTAATGGCTTTCACAAGTTTGACCAACGACAGCAGTGTAATGTTTAGTCAGGAAGTCTAACTCAACGCCATAAATAAGTGTTGGAGAATTTTCTCTATTTACGAAACACTTTAAAACACTTCAATTTCAAAAATTAACTTCTAATTAATTTACAACAGCATTCATATCGCTAAAATGCTTAAGTTGCAAAACAATACTTCCAACTTTGAATCACATGTTAATGTTCATACAGCCGGAATCGTTAGTCGTCAATAAGAGAAGCGTTTGCCTTATCTAGTGACAGGCCCCTGGCCGGGACGTTCATATAAAAAATAAAAAAAGAAAACAGTGCCTTATTCGTTATAGTCATGGTGCTGCAAACAAAGCTCGTCATTCACTACAACTCGGCGAGGGAAATTTCGTGCACATAGTAACGAATATTGGGCATGATCGAATTCCTATTCTAGCATGATACAATAACGCAAGCGAGGATGACTGCGCTGTCGTTACACCCTTAGCTAAGGCATTAACCCGTTGATGAATCCCTTTCGGTAACGGTTTCTTCCTCTTTGAAGTTGTTGTAAGTTTTAAATTTTTAAACTTTTAATATTTCTGTTATGGTGAGGGGTTTGCGTCATTGCAAGCAGCTATTAATCACTTAGGAATTATTTTTAAAGGAACACAAGTTCCAACTTAAAAAAAAAAAAAAAAAAAACCTCGCCAAAATTATGCTAAGAAAAAAAGTTGTTATAAAGCGTCCCTTGTAAGTTTTGTTGCTAACGCAAAATTAAACTTTGGTAACTATGAGTGTTCAGTGGTTACATTAAAATGCTTTCATGAGGAGAAATATGTTTGGTAGGGTAGGAAATATTTTATAACGGTTACAAAATATTTTCTTCCTTGCACAGTATGCTCGCTAATTTACTGTGTGATTGAGGGGGGAAAGGTATGGGTATGAGGTAGAAGAGATATAAAAAATATATTAAAAAAGTTTTACCATTTAAAATATTACAGGTAACGTATCTAAAAGAGGAACTGAAAATATCTGTATTATAATCACCCTTTTAATGTACAGCTACTTTGTACATAGGCGATGCCAGAGTTTAGGCGATGGGTGGTCCCATTCACTCTCATTCATATTGCTTTATGGTCCGAGTGTAGTATATTTACACATTAATGCTAGTTATTTTTACAGATCTCTAGAGTTCATTAAATAATTACAACTTTTTTTTAAATATGTGCTAATGCTGCTGTATTGATTTGTTATATGGTACTTAAGCTCCAAATATCGGGTACGCCTCCTATTTTATATTTATTCACTCATGTACTGCTCGTATGAGAAACGTATTGAAGTATTATAATGGCTAAAGGAGTGCTAAAGATTGACGTTTAAGTGAAAAAAATTCTGTGGCTGTCATATTATCTTTACTTATTTGAACAAGTATCAAAAAATCAATTAATTAAATATATGTAAGGTGCAAACTTGAGAAATTTAGGCAAAACCGATTTAAATCGACACAGATACAAATAAAATTTCCATTCATCCCTTATAATGTTTGGTATTAAGCATATCAGTGGTGACACCTGCCAGACCTAATGGGTGGTCCTGTGCTCGCCCGGACCACCCCGTGACGTTGTATACAAGTGTGTTTCACGGTAGGGTTACTGTTACACGTACATTTTATGTTCACTTTGTAGAACAACGCTTGATAATGATTCGACGATGATACGTGCCTATGTTTGGCATGACTGTGGTAAACGACGTCCACTAACCCACTTTAATTTATACCATCAATTAGGATGTTAAACCCTGTTTGTTTGCTTTAAACTTACATCAATATTGTACTCTGTGAAACATTTTCTCCATCTATTTACGGAATTTCCGGTAAAAATTTCTCTGTGTACCTCGGTGATTTCACAGAAACTGACGTCCTAATCCAACAGAAGTTTCCATAAAACTGTTTCATCACACGCAACTGAGCCATACTTAACGTATCTATAATGCTAAAATTATATTCATACAGATTTGCAGATTTACACGCGATGTTATTAAATTATATCCGTAGTATTTAGCTCTCTAAGTATGCAAGTGTCCGCGGACTTGTGGACTTATTACGTATGATTCCGTAGTGTATATTTACTGTAGACGTTTCCGTATTTTATTTTTTCGGACACTAATTCCGTTTATTAACGATGCGTTTCCGTTAAAACGTATAAAGGTGTACATAAGAGTAGTGCAAGTGGTACCTAATGCATTTGGAATTTTTTAGTATGTTGCTAAGGAGTACTAAACAACAGTTGCTAAAAACTCTCACAAACTTTAGGTTCGTTTTTTTACGGAGAAGTGCATGTAAAAAAATTCTCCGTAAGTGTCCGTAAATTTACAGAAGGCAACTAACTCCACTTATGAAAACTCGCATATCAGAATTTATTAGGATACAGGCACAATAATACGTACGCTTATTTTTTAGTTTCTTCTCGCAGTTTTACATATGTTTAATTAATTAAATAAAATTATGTATAACTGTTTTACAAAATAATGTTCCCGTTAATTAAACAAGTTCACAGGAATTTTTAATAGTGTAGGTTGTATAATGAACGTGGCGGTTTCTCGGGAAGTTGTTTCGTTACATGTGAAAGGAAATACTTAACTCCGTAGTATGCCATTATTTAAGTGTGATGAATCGTGTCACGTGACTATTATACAATAAGTGTGAATTTTAACACGACCTTAACGTAGATACTTCGGCTCTTGCTGTATTCGGATCGTCTCGTAAATTCAACCGTGTTTGTTAGTAAACGTAGATTTAAAACAAAAATCTATTTTTTTTTCTAATTTGGCGTGAAAATTTACGTTCGCTCTCAGAACGAGGAAGCGATGCCGCCGGGTTTGCAATTCCTTATTGTGCGAACTGAAATGTTGTGTCGATACTGCACGTTGGGCTTGTTACGAGCTGCCGGGCCGAGTCGAGTCGCTGTGGTGAATGGTAATGTCCGATCCTCAACCCCCCCTCCCCGTAACCCACCTTCCACGGCCAACCGCGGCCTTGTGCCCGAGTCTCATCTGATGGGCCCCGCTAATGGAAGCGCGGATCGCGTATTCACAAGGCAGTCCTGTTAGCACAGCCAAGTGGAGCAGGCATGCGGTATTGGATTGTCTTCGTCCGGAAATGGCAATTTCAAACAACTTCCCCGGGCGGGAATTCCGCCCCGTGGATTCCCTCCCGCTCTGGTTCTCGTTCTCCAGTAAACTCTCTAATTTGTTGCCGTACCGTTTGCTCGTAGCCGGCGCTTTTGTGTCCCCGCACATTTTATCGGGCATAATTCACATCCATTGGATTATAACGCACCGATGTGCTTCGCCCTCTCTTCCAGCCTTCGTAGGCAGAGGTACACTTTGTTTCCGTTTCTGGCTCCCTTTGATGGAATTTATGACAACGATGTTACACTTTCGTTTGAACATTAGAATTAGCAACTAAATTGGATTTCAGTGTTATTTAAAAGTAACTGGGTCGAATTTTTTGGACGATAGTTCCCAGATGTTTGCAGACTAGTCGTAGTAATAAGCAGTGTCAATTAATTGTGTAAATTTTGAAGTCGTTCACTTCAGTGTCGAACTTCCAATCTAATTAAAACTCTTAAAAAATAAACCTTGGGTTCTCTGTTTACTTAGGGTGGATTACCGAGTTAATTCTACAAGAAAATGAGCTCCAGCGGCGTTTAAAAAAAGTTTCTTGTGAACGTATACTATGGCCATGCTCTCTAGTTTCTGCTGTTTTTTGGATTATTATTTTTAAAGCTTAAACGAGAGCAGATATAAAAAAAACCATCGGGCAGTTTTGTTTAAAAAGGTATTTTCTGTGATAGCTAATTTTTTTTTTCAAAACAGGCAACTATACGGTTTCGACAAAAAATTTAACTAACCTGAATTTCGTTAAGTACATAATTTGCTAAAACCATAGTATTTACTGACTTGAAAAAAATCAGCGTACATGGAGAAGACGATTTTAAACAAAACTGCCGCTCTGATTTTTATATATGTTCTCGTTTAGACGTAAAAAATTAGTATGTCTAAAAAAAGTAGACACTAGAGAGCATGACCTTAAATTGAATTGTGATTTCCTTAGAAAATGTGAGCGGCTCGGGAGGCACGTCTTCTTTACGAAAACTGTTTAATTTTGTGTGTTTACTGCTGTGTGTTATAATGGAACACATCATATTTTTAATTTGTAGTTTTCATCCCTTGCAGTAGGAGTTTGTAAGAAGTCAATGTTGCAGTGGAACATAATTTATGGATATAATTTTCTTTATTGCAGCTTTAGCAGTTCGTTAGCCGGAGGATGATAGTTGTGTACAAGCATTATTGCAAACATTAAGATGAAAAAAAGTTAACGTACTTTTTAGAACTGAGTATTTTTGTGCTATCCGCTTTTGAACATTATTGAAAGTTTCTAAGCACGGATGTTCTGTAAAGATTTTTTGTGTTTGCCTGTAAAACGCAGACATTCCTGCATAATATGTAGCATTAAGAATAATGGTACACTAAGTCTTAATATGTATTGGATTTTTGTCACTACTAGCTTTTCAGAAGTCTGAGTGGTATTTTTTGTACTCCAAGCGGATATTTGCTGAAATGTACGAAATGTCAGTTATCTAGAACTAAATGTCATTTGCTGTATAACAATGTAAAAATATATTCTTGAATAATTGTAAGAATACGAAAGGTATAATGGAATCCATTGAATGATATAATGCAACCGGAAATAAGCTAAACAAACTAAACAATGTATATGGCAAGGGTTGCAAGACCAATGTTGACGGCTTATCTCTATGTGTTGCCGATTTGAACGGCGCCATACTGCAGCCCATAACGTGCAATGTCCTATACCAAAGTTTTTTGTTGAAAAAAAAAAAATGTTACCCAAAGTACACAATTCCCTATCTTCGCCTGCAATGTGCCAGCGTTCAATTCGGTCACGTAACAAAAGAGCAGCGTAACAGTCTAGTTATTTTATAAATCTTTGGTCAATGTAAGTCTCTAATGAAACACACATGATTTCTATTTTAAATTTGATAAATTTCTGATAGAATTGCGATTATTTGCAGGACTGGCTTTTTCGACGGAACTGGTATGTAACTGTTGTATTGCCGGGGTTATTAAAACCGTGTGAATGGGAAGCTTCAGTATTACCACGTTCTGTGAATGTCAATTGACAGTGAAGTACTGCCGGTTGTTACACGCCCTCCTGTTTGTGACGGTATTGGCCGCCCATGGAGAACACGACGAAGCATTTACGCCTGCTGACTATTATATTCGAGATATATGCTGGGGCGCGGTAAATGTCGCAAATTATTGCGACTCGAACCCAACGTACGAGGGTTATTTTTTCTTTTCAACCTCCGATGGACTGTAATAAACGGGAATGAATTGCTCTCGAGAACTACGTTGTTACCAACACTTACTGTACAAATGAGTAAAATGTCATAGAAACTGTTGTATCTATCCTGCTGCACGTGTAGGATATCTCATTATTGCTTATAATAACGGTTGAAACCAATATGTAATTATGTGTACAAACTAAATGAAAACAGTACAACATTGCTGGTAGAAGCAATTTATTTGATCGACAATAACTGTTGCATTTTGTTACTCACAAGTTGTTTGTGTGAATCATAGATTTGTAAAAGATCTTTACTGTCAAACGTTACGTACATTGTTCAGCTACTTTTCACCATAATTACCATGCAGATTGAGACACTTATCGTACCGGTGCACCAGTTTTCCAATATCCGCTGCAAAGAAAGTTGCCGCCTGTCTATTCAACCACGTTGTCACAGTGTCCCGCAGTTCGTCATTGCTGTTGAAGCGTCGGCCTCTACAGTCACACGGTGCCAAATTTGGGCTGTAACGGCTGAGGGGGATCAAACACTAATCATCGGAAACTTGTAAGCTGTTGTTGGGTTCGGACAGCACTATGCGGTCCGGCATTGTCGTGCAGAAGGACAACACCCGATGCCAGAATTCCTCTTCGTTTGTTGCAGATTGATTTCCGTAGCCTTCGTAATGTCGCGCGGTATGCAGCAGCATTGATGGTCTCCCCGGCTCCATAAAATCAGTCGGTACCTTGGTGATCCCAGGAAACTGTAGCCGTCAGTTTTTTGGTGCCGAGTGTCTGTTTAAACTTTTTCGGATTGTTGGTAAAATGGGTGTGCATCCATTGGTGTGATTGAAGTTTCGTTTCTTGCCTAAATAAATCCATGTATCATCTCGTGCAATAATTTGGTTCAAAAACTGTTATCCGTTTTCTGCGTACCGCAGAAGAAATAACAAGGTTCATGCCATTCGCCGCTCCCTTGTTGAGGTCAGTCAACATCTTGAGTACCCATCGTGCGCAAAGGTTACTGTACCTTATCTTGTTTGTAACAATGGTGTACAGGACTGGCCGTGAAATGTCCGTAAATTCGTCGGGCAGTTCTGTAGTTGTGAATCGACGTCTCTCACGTACAACTGTGCCCACACGTTAGTTCATCTATCGCTACTGACATCCTTCCCTATCCACCTTCGTTACGAACGTCAGTACGGCCTTCGGAGAATTTTCGGCACCACTCTCGCACCATGCCATCACTCATACATTTTCACTATAAGCAATGCTCATTCTGCGATGGATTTCTGCTGCATTGTGCCCGTCTTGCCTGTAAAATATAATGAAACCACGCAGCTCGCGTTTGGCCGAACATTTTACTGTGTGACATGCTCCTAGCCACGCCTCAACTGACGTGTTGGTTTGGCCACTAAATGTGGTTGGGGGTCGGTGGGTAAACAATATTGCTGTGTTTAAGTTCGCTTGCTATCGCCTCATGGGCATCCCATGAAGAAACTACACTGCAATCACATTTGATATACCTCTTATACTTACCACGCCCGAAATGTTTAAACGAACTAGGTTTAATAGACAGGCCTGTAACTTTGTTTGCAGAAGTTATTGGAAAGCTGATACACCGGTGTGTTTCAATCTGCGTGATGATTATTTGTAAACGTAGCTGAAAGATGTATGTCAGTAAAAACATTTTACTATTCATTCCCGTCTCGCGTGAGTGTGGTTTGTGTTCTGGATTTAATTGTTGCACAAGTTCGTTTTTTTTTTTTTTTTTTTTTTTAAGCATACAAAGAAGTTTCCCAAGCCCCAGAAGATGACGTTGCGCTTGATTTTTAAAAATTACATTGACTGTAACATTGTATGAATGTCATAGAATCTTGTCCTGTGTTCTTATTAATTATTATTTTTATTATTATATTTTCTGTTACGTATATCCTATTTATGAGCGTAAGCTCGGGATGTTAGACATGTCAATAATTAATCTGTTATGTGACCCAATCGATGCTTCGGTGACATTTCACAGTAACAAAATCTAAACGTTTTTTTCTCTTACTATTGTTGTAGTGAGTTTTACGTGTAAGTTTTTTTGTTAATTTTGATTTTAGACCTTCTACGATCATGTTTTCTTTTCTAATACCAAAACTGTGCCAATGAAAACATTGGATTTGTCATGTTGATGTGTACCATTTCTTCTGTACGCAGCTATACAGAAGTCCTAAGCGTGAGCTATTGAACTTGTGCTCTTTGACTGACCGAGACAAGCGTCGTTAGTGAGTTAATTTGCTAGCCTGTCACGCAATCGTATAATGGTGAACTCCGGGCAAACTCAATCCAGATTGTACCCAACGAATAATTTGATTTCACACAACGGATAATTTGATTACACGCTTTTATATATTTACTTGTTTTTAATATAGTCTAAGAACACAGTTTTCTTTTTTTATCAACAGAAGAAGAAATCGTATGAACTGAGATTAGGCGGTCTTGGAGGCAAGTGTGCGGTGCTCGATTCGTAGGTATTTTACGGCCGGTCCATCGTTCAAGAAGTTCATTGTTGAGAAATTGTGACATGCAAGAGACAGTGCGTTTTCGGAATATTCTCGTTATTGTGAAAAAAGCGACAGCTCTCAGTTTCATGCTAGACGATAGCTTTTCACTGTGATCCTCATAGTTCTACATTTTTTCAAGCATGAACAGTAATTCTTGTATGCATGTGTCTTTATATTTAGTTCATGTAACTTAAACACATAGACTCATCGTGAGATTTATGGTATAACGTCTCGTGCTTGGCGACCAACGGCATAATTAAATTTAAAAGACTCGCGAATTCGGGACGATCCTCCCCTTATTCCGACTAGCACACTCCAGTTGTATTTGCACCGGTGCCCGCGAAGATAATGCAGTTTCCATTAGACGTGCCCCAATAAATGTTCTATCTGCGTCTTCTCGATAAAAGATCTCTTCGTTGTGGCTTGCTCTCGGCCACTGGCGGGGGACGTGTAAGCTGGCCGTGGGGTAAGGGAAGGACTGGTATATTGATTGAGGCTTGAGCAAGCAGGATTTAGGGCTGAGCTAGGGATGTTGATGTCACCGCCTCAAGTGCTCACTAGAGTAGACGAGGTTAAAAATTGCTGAGCTTGGCATTTTCCACCCGCGCAGTTGTGTACGGGAGTCGAGAGTGGGCGGTGCTAGACGAGGGTGATGCCTGTCAACGGTGTGTTGTAGTGTGCGAGGGTGGAACTACGCTTTAATGACTGCGTCGGAGGGATTAATTTGAGGACGTTTCATATATATATATATATATATATATATATATATATATATATATATATATATATATATATCAAACTAAGATGGCAAAGTACGCAATTCAGTGGTAATTCCATTAATTCAAAAATTCTAAATTTCTCGACGAGCATGGGAAAAAAGACCAATAATTGAAAATAATGACGCCAACTTTCTGAGAAAATATTCCCTGTGTGGCGCACAATCTCTGACGCTGACTTTTCGTACATTTTATTACTGAGAAAATATAAGAAACGAATGCTTCATATTGGCAAAGTGTTTGCTTATAAAGTTCGCAAAACCGTTATCTAGGATTTTTCTCTTTTAGTTTTTCGTTAGTTCCTTCCAGGAACCTTTCTATTTTGTTTGAAGTTTTTTAGCATTACTTTATACACCGTGCGCTCTTATCTGGCTATGGTAACTTGTTTCACAAAGAAATATTTTTACAACTATACATTCTTAAGTGGTGCAGTTAAGGGGCCTCCCTATCTGCGCATGAAATGCGTTGCAGTAAGTGTCGATTATTTTTTTTTACGGAACTACTAGAGGCGCATTATATTTGTATATCTACGAAAAAAACTCACACTTCAAGCTGTCGCTGTAGTTTCAAAAATCTGGCACGTTTATTTTAAAAAAAATTTTTCGGGTCCCTCAAAATGACCAAAAATGTGTTTTTTAAGACTGCCGTATCTGTAAAAATAACAACCGGATTCGAAAAACACAACTATAGAAATAAGTGTTAGACTTTGAACTATGCGCTGGCCACAAATAAAATAATTTGGTCACCGCTTAAGGGGCGTCCCTAGATAGCCTGCGTTTGTGAGAGGCAGGAGCAGTAAGGCTGCCACTAACCTACGCACTTAAAGCTTTTATTAAAATTGCCTTTTCGAAATCAGTGAATAAACATTTCTGTTCTGACTGTCGATTCATGATACGGGTTTCAAAATGAATCGTACGCCATACATATTTTTAAAAAAAGTTGTTCAAACACACTTTCTTATGAGTTCAAGTCAGCAGTTTCTTTGAAATCTAAAATTTAGTTCCCCTTGTATTAAGTTTTATGTTGTCACAATTTTTTATGTTTTAGAATTTGTAATGGAGTTTTAACTTCTTGTACACAAGGAATTCCCGAACAAAAAATCTAGGGAGATCAAAAGTTTTTTTATTAGAAGTAGCCATTTTAATGTTATTAACCTTGTGCACGTTTATTGGCAGAATTACATATATTTAAATCTGTCGCGTCACTTCTTAATCAAAAATGTCGTAAAAATATCGTCTGGCTATAATTTAGAAAATAAGTAAACATACGTGTCATTATGCAGGGAGTTGTAGTCGTACTTTTTTATTCTTGCACTTTGTGGTTTACACTCAACAAAATCAGTATTTTTCTCACGGTTGTGTCATATCAGCAGGATCAAAAATAATAACAATAGTCGTTGTTCATACATGTTATTTACCGTCTGGTACTGAAGTTAGTAAGAATGCGGGCCATGCTAGCATGTTTTTAGGTTTTCCGTAGCTTTCTTATGCGAATACATTCCGTGAATTGCTTTTTAGGCTTTTTTTTAAATCAAAGAGTAAATTCCCATAGCAATCCTCGTGGGCCATATTAATAGCACAATGCTTACACTGTTAAGGTATTATTTTTACCAGTGCACCCAGAAATATTGGTTCGCAGGATATAGCAAAATGTATTTCCTTGGTCACTGTTCTGTACGTTGTATGTAAATATCAATGAATATACTTCGAGGCACGGCTTGTAGAAGGGTCATAACTATTGCTAGAGCTTAGTTAAACCACTCTGGGCAGTTTGAGCTGGTATCTAGTGGAGATTTATTATTCTTGCTGTGATATACTTTTTGCTGCATTTACTGGAACTATTATTCACACGACTGCACGTGGAGCGCCTGTTTTGCCAGCTTTTACGCTAATATAATACGTGAACATGATACTTTCTTTAACCTACTTACCGAGCAACCAGGAACGTTGTTTTTTTTTCTCTCTTAATTTGTGTCGTCTTCCAAGTGCTATTTCGAGTTTTGCCGTCTTCCTGATTGATTTATTCTGCCGTATGGTTTCCAGGTCAACTTGTACGGGTTTGGTCAATAGGTTAACTTTTGTGTGGCATTTCGCTTCGCTTTATTGATTATATCATGCTGGCGCTGGTGTGAATAAAACAACTACGTTTGAAATATTTCTTTCCATCTTGGTTCACCTCGGATGTTTCGTCTGGTAATTTTGCCACTGTGTAATTGGTAACGCAGCAGGAACAAAAAAATGTCTTGTCGTGTTATTTCGCACTATATACGTAGAATTTTGATGAAATTCTTAAAAAAGAAAAATGTTTATTCAGAAATAAGCCTGTCTCGTGTTATCAAAATGTGTTAAAATTGTCACAGTTTTGATATGAAGAACACTACATAAACTAAATACTTAAATGTAAAGTTAACTTACTGACTACTATATGAGTGCCGAGTTCACTGGAATTCTAAGGGAAAAAAGATTCCTTAGATATCACATTTAATCATAATACGGTTATGTTAAATGGCCGCGATTTAGTGGTAAGAGAATAGGTGGGAGGCTATTACGGCTCCTTAACATCGAGGTTTTAAGAGCCGATGAGGGTGAAGTGAGGTGAAAGGACAATAAACATCCATGCCCGAACCGGATTCGAACCCAGGAACTTCGCACTGTAGACCCGCGCGTAACCAACTATGCTACGGAGGCCGGCGCCGACATTGAGAAAATAACTAACATGGTATGAACAAAAACGTGAATACCACGTCATTTTGCCAAGTACTATATCTAGGGCTAGGAATACTTCGCGAGTTCAACGACCAACATGCTAGAATCCATTATCCTGTGTATACCGAAGCCCTATTATTTGTCCATTACCTGCTACTCATTCATACACCAGACAATGAACGAATAGACGCGGGGCTTGAGTATGCATAGGACATTGGATTCTAGCGTGCAGGTCATTGAACTCGCGAATTTTTCTCAGCTCTAACTATATCATTTGTGTACAAGTTTTAGTAAAATTCTGGGGGAAAATATTATGATATTTTGTGTTTTCGGGGGGGGGGGGGGGGGGGGGGGGGGGGGGGGAAGGGGAGTTCAAATACCCACCAGTTTGAAAATTTGAACATGAAAAAAAGAAAATACATGAAAGTCGATACAGCTTATTAATTAGTGTATGTGTAGGTCTACCAAGTTTGATGGAATTGGAAAAAATATTTCGTTAGATATTTCATATTATGCTAAAAATAGATATATAAATGCCCACCGTTTTGAAAATGAAGGCTTGCTAAATAATGTGTACCAATTTTACTGAAAGCTGGAGAAATATTTCCTCAGATGTCAAATTATGCTAAATATGAAAAAAAAAAAAAAAAAAAAAAAAAAAAAAAAAAAAAAAAAAAAAAAAAAAAAAAAAAAA
>PNEQ01115191.1:5933-18441 GCA_003012365.1 Medauroidea extradentata | reverse complement strand
TTTTTAAGTAGTATACGTGTACCAAGTTTGATGAAATACGAATAAATATTTCCTGAGATTTATTATGCTAAAAAAAACAAATTACGTCCGTTTTGAAAATTTTACCATAGAGTGAACGAAAGAGACAAACGACAAGTCGACTTACTACATAGTTTACTTGTGCGAATATTAAGGAACATAAGATAAATATTTCTTCAGACATGTCACACTATGCTAAAATATAAAAATACCCGCCGTTATGAAAATCGTATGAACGAAATAAACAAGTGTCTCGTCAGCTTTATGTAGTATATGTATGCCAAGTTTTATGACATTTTGAAAAATATTTACTCATATATTTAAATTATGCTAAAAATAGAAAAATTACCGCCATTGTGAAAATATGGAGGATGAACGAAATATGCAAACAGTCAACTTACCAAGTATTATATGTGTACCAAGATCAGATAAATCAGTACTATATTTACTCAGATGTCGTGTAATACTAGAAATATAAGCATGGCCGCCGTTTAAAAAATATGAACATAAAATGAAATAAATGCACAAAAGTAAAATCAGCTTAGTATGTGGTGTATGTGTACCGAGTTTGATGAAAGCCGGGGAAATGTTTCCTTAGATATGATATACAAATATGAAAATCACCTCCGAAACTATGATTACAGCATGAACTAAATATATAAACATACTAAGTTCTTTATGTGTACCATGTTTGATGAACTTATGAGGTATGGTTCCTTAGAAATCTCGCATGATCGAAAATGTTAAAATGGCCGCCATTTTGGAAATTTGAACACTGCATAAGCGAAATACACAAAAGTCAAGCTAGGTTACTTAGCACTATTGGAGTACCAAGTTTGATTAAATTCGATCAACTAGTACAAAGCACACACGCGTGCGCACAGGAAGGTGATCTCAAGCCTAGCTAGGCTAATAAACGGCAGACATAGTAAATAGTCGTGTACGAGTTACTTTAGTCTGTTGCTGCAGAATGTTCGACTTGTGTTGAAGGTCATGGATTCAATTGCGACCGACTGCACAGTGGATGTTCTCCCACCAGGGGTGCCCATAAGGGGGGATCATTGCGCAAGTTGCGCATTTTGAATTTTTTTTTGGGGGGGGGGGATTTTTTTAAAGAATAAAGTGTTTGATCACAAACGAAAAATGTTTACATGATTATACAAGTGCTATCTTGAGATTACATACAATAGGCTAGTAAAACCAGAGCAGTTGTATTTGTTTACGATTGTTTTTACAAAATGGTAGCCTGAATATCTCTCCAGTACTGAAGTGTAACTCGCAGTAAATTTGTTTCCCAGTTTTTTTGGGGAGGGGAGGATTTGCGCATTGTGTCTGGGGGGGGGGGATGGGCATCCCAGGTCACCCACTGTCTTTTCACTTCTTCCCTGGACGGTTGTGGATGAATTATCTAAAAACATGACGTGTAGATTTCATGTCTGTTTAGTTTTTTGTTGGCTGCTTAACATGCAAGAAAATTCTTTTACAATTGGACATCTCATCAAACAGCAGCTTGCTCATGTCGACTCTTTGCTGCCTTATCTGTGTGGTTCCAATTTCAGTTGTGCCGCTGCAGTTACAGTAGAAGTTTTTGGGTAACTTTCGAGGTTACCGAATTTAATCGTTACACTTGGGGCCAGTACGTAGCATGGAGAGCGGACGGAACACTTCCCTCTCCACTTGCGACGACGCGTGTCTCTCGCAGTGGTGCATACGTAAATGAACCGACTACTCACGCATGCGCGCACCGCCCACTCTAGGCAAACATTGGCATCGATCTGCCGCGCCGTGTTCGAAGCTCGGGGGCTCTAGGAATTGTTCCACAGCTGTCTCCAGTTGTTTTGTGACCGCATCGATCCGCTCGTGCCCGGAGCACGGCACGCCGTAGTTCATCGCATGACCCTTTGGACACCCCTCCTCTCGTCGGCCTAGTTCCCCGGCCCGTGTTCGATATCCTGTGACCCCGAGTACGAACCTCGCAAGGGACTGGAGATAAGGTGGTCGCGAGTCGACCCTTACCCTTCCCTCGTCTCCTTGGGAATTGGCGCCTTGGTTAGCAACACTAATGATCTCTCTCCTTCGAGTGCGGTGTCCTAAGTGAACCTACAAGGCGTCATGTTACCTTACAAGGATGTGTAATCGATGGAGAATACTCGTGATAGTTACTAAATTCAATTGTAACTTGCATGTACGGTATTTAAAATGCGAGAGTTGCTTGAATGAGTTCTCCAGATTTTATTTCCAGACAGTGAGTTAATAGAAACTTAACATAAATTATTTGTATTTAGCAATTTTTTGGAAGTTACGGTACAAGTATCTCATCGAAACGATAAACAAGGAAAATAAAATTAACTGAACTTACTGGCCTGCTGGACATACTACGAAAGTAAATGTTGAGGGAGAAAATCTGTCGTACAGAAGTAAATATATTTGTATATTACCACTGTTAATCAATGAAATGAGTTAACTTCAATTTGTGCTTGCCAATTACAAAACAAAATTACAGTGTAAAAACTAAGGAATTGCCAATTTGTAGAAAAGTCTTCGTCAAGATAATCGTGACTAAATAAATTAGGGAGATTCATACAAAACTGTTGAAAATTACGCGTACAAAAGGGCCCATAAATAATGAGACACGTTATTTTTTCTGTGTAATGCAGAGCGTGATGTTTCCTTTACGTGCATCACACACGTACAAAATAAAGTGCAACGGTGAGATGCATTCGTCAGGGGGTAATTGAGACTTGACCCAGTAATAGGGGCTGGGTGTAGGGTATGCATGATAACGATGTCACGTCTTGAATCTATTGAAGAGAACTTCGTACTGCAATAAGGGACGTGCTCTTCGGCATTCCATGCCGACTGTGCAGTAGTAGTCTCTCGCGGTACGCTTCGTCATCCTGCGAGACGATGCCACCTGAAATGTTTCGTGTACGCGCAGCTCATCCTTGACCTGCATACACCAGAGCAACGCATTAGTGCTGCCTGTGAACGTCATTCGTGTGCAGGATGGCACACACGATGTGCGTCAGTCACTGCTGCAGCGTGTACGCGCATGCTTAGAGGTTCGTAGGGGCTAATTTCCAACGCCTTGTCGTAACAGTGGTCTATCACAGAATACACATTTACACACACACGCACACATACATACATGTGTATATTGCTTTATGATTCTGTGCAAACGTGTTGTTTTCTTTTGCAACACAACCAGCAGTATAGGTATAACCACTTGCAGCGAGTTTCAAAGGAACGTCAATATGCCAAACATTTCTGCCTGGAATTTTGTCTCTTCTCCTACCTCCTTTCTTTCAGCCCCGTGACATATTTCACACAAAGCAGCGAAAAGGTTATGAGTTGATACTGTCTAGTGCACAAATGATGCTTTGCCTAATGACACTCGTAATGTGCAGTTGAATAATTTATACGGGATGATTCGTAATTAGACCGTCACCTTGTGGGGTGTGATTTCTGACGACAAAATATGACTAAAACGTACAGGCACTTGTGGCCTACAATTATTATTAAGGGAGGTACACACCCCTAAATTAAGATGCTTGGGAATGATTTTGTGTACGTAAGCAAGAAACTGTTCTCAGCCGACATCCTAGGTCGCCTCTTTTAAAAAAAAAAAAAAAAAAAAAAAAAAAAACTGTGTAAATGTTCTGTGAATATGAATACCGGTATTAATGATTGCTGTAATAATATTACTTCTGGTAAACCTACGTAATTTACAATGTTATGTTCGTATTTTTATTACTAATGTATCGTTATTAATATTAAAATTATTTCACAGTTTGTCGGTAAATGTAAGATCATTGACACTGCATACAATGCCTAAATGCTTATTGAATGAAAGTGCAGAGCACTGCGCCAGTGTAGTATACAACTGCCAAGCGTACTTTAAGCAGGTTGCATAGCGCCAGGCGTTATCGATTAACATTTGGAAAGAGTAAAAAATTAATTTCAGTGAGAATAAATGACCTAAGAGGCAAAAAGGCGGCATGTTTTGCTGTTAACCGTTTATTTCTTAACCTACCAAAAAAATATGATTAAAATGCACGGTTACCACTTTACAAACAATTCCAATTATGCCTCTGTCGAATTTATAAACGTCGGAAGGTATATTCTCAAAATTCATACAAAAACTTTTAATACCTTTGTCCACACAAGTTTATACGAAAAATTAGTCCTTAATATCACGTAGTTTCTTGCTTACGTACACAAAATCATTCCCAAGCATCTTAATTTAGGGGTGTGTACCTCCCTTAATAATAATTGTAGGCCACCGTGAAGGACTCCTAAGGGCGCGGTTCACCTCACTTTTCAAAGTCTTCATTTATTTTTATATTTGTACCAGATATTTTTTTCTTATTTCCTCTTAGGAAACTTTTGTATCTCTCATACTTTTTGCGTAATGAGTCGTAAACGTCAAAATTTTCACTTTACGGTTTTAAGTACGCCACTAAAACCAACTGGCGTACCAAACCGATAAAATTCATAGTGTATAACAATGTTGTAGGCTATGATTTGACATATATAAAAACAAAAAATAAAATATATTTGTATTGAAATGAAATTCAATAAAATATTAACAATTTTTTTAAATACAAAAAAAATATATTTTTTTTTGTTTTTATATATGTCATATAATAGCCTACAACATTTTATATAGTGTGATTTTTTTCAGTTTGGAATGTCAGTTGCTTTTAGTGGCGTACTTATAAAACCGTACAGTCCAAATTTTGACGTTTACGACTCACTACGCAAAAAATATAAGACGTACAAACATTTCCCAACAGGAAGATTCAATCATAATTTATGTATAAAATAAGAAAAAATTACCTGGAATCAATATAAAAATAAAAAATGAAGTTGAAAACTGAGGTGAACACGACCCGTGAACGTATATAACGTACCAATTGCTGTTTTAAGGTCAGCACATGTAATTAACTTTTGTAAATTACAATGTTGTGTTTGAATTTTTACTAATGATATATCAGTATTATTACTGGCGAGATTTTATAGCATTTACTCTGTGAATGTGTGATAACTGTTGCAACTTATACGATCTAAATGCCAACTGAACGAACTTTCTGAGTACTGCGCCAGTGTAGTAGACAAACCGCCTATCATACGTTACACAGGTCGCAAAGCGGCAGGTGTTATTAACGGACGCTTTGAAATTACTACAGAATTTATTTAAACGAGAACCAATGACCCAAGAGGGTCACAAAGCGGACCTTTTTTCTTTTAATTAAAATTTTCTTTCTTAATCAATCAATACATATTGATAAAAATGAACGGTTACCACTTTTTGAACAATGACGACGCCACTATCAATTTTATTAATGTTAGAGGGATGAGTTTACAAATTGAAAACGAACACATTTAACAGCTTCTTCCACATAAACTTTATACGAAAAGTGGTTCCTTAATATCATCTAATGTGTTATTTACGTACACAAAAGCATTCCCAAACCTTCCTGAATAATAACTGTAGGCCATAAGTCTGTGTATGTTTTAGTCATATTTTGATGTCATTAAAGATGGCATGTTTTCGTCGTATTTTGTCGACCAGGATCGCCTCCCATAAAGTGTCGGTCTAATTAAGACTCATCCTGTGTTATAGGCTACCGTATAAATTTACTATGTCACATTTACAATTTTGTAAGCTACAGCTGTCATAATGTTGTAATATGTTCGCGACATGGTCTTCAATCTTTGCCTGTTATTGCGTTAGGTAACCAAACCAACCACTTTCCTGTCGCTCTCCATTCTCCCTCCCCCTCCCCCATGCATAATTCTACAAGTTCTATTCCGAGAATTTTCACTGGTTTCTCTGAATGTTTTAAACGTGGCCTGGACTCAGTTTCATAAAACCTCCCCGACTCTGTTCAACCTCTCTCCTTCACCATTTCTCTTCCTGCACGATGTCCTTTTCCCTTCCCTCTCCTGTTCAGACCGTCACAGGCCGTGCGTCGTACCTCTGCTCCATTTTCAGGTCTTGTTTATGCAGGGTTTTATTGCTCTGGAAAAAAACACCCGCATTTATTTTGTCTTTTCTTTTTAAAAGTTACGCGAGTTTACTGTGCGGCTGGTTGGAGGGAAGATGGCTAACATGAATTTTTCTGATGAATTCACACTTCCTCCAATATTTTTTTGTTATTTTTGTATTTAATTTAACAGCTAAAAATTTAAAGTTTTTTTTGTAGATTTTCGAAACTAATAGTTCACTTCCGTTTGTCTCGATTTGATTATGGACACGGACTTTTGGAGGCAGCACGTCGGCTGGCATTTTAGTAGTTAGCTTTATGAAATAATTTACTAAACAAAGGAAGTACACTTAAACGAAAGAGAGGGGTTTAACAAGCCAAGCAATTTGACTGTGCTGAAAGGGGAATGGTAATTTTTTTATAAGCATGTGGGTCTTTGTGTGAATATAGTTCAGGATGTCTAAATTTACGGTTGGAACGAACACTCATACAAAATGCACAGGTGAAGTAAAAATAACGTACTAGCTAAATCGGAAATGCTTGAATTTAATATTCACCGAAGAGGCGGAAGAAAAATGATGGCGCTTAACTTTGCATTCCGAAGGTACGATATGAGTTTAGTAACTTCTACCGGTAAGTTAAGAAATTTAGTACATGCTGTATAGTTTTAAACATAAAGTAAATATGTATTGGTTGCGCCGTAGCAACGAGAAAACGGCAGACACGAACACTGAAATATCGTGAGCTCAACTACAGTTAGCCTACCCGTTAATCGTTCCGACAAATATTCAGTGTAGCAGTTGGCATCCTGTAGGAAAGTTTTAAAAAAATGTTACTGAGGCTCTGGGCTCGTCTCTGTTGGAAACACACAACTTTGAGTGAATTAGTCAACATCATGAAATTTAACGAAACAATATTATCCAGGTGAGTAATAATACTGGATATGTTAATGTAACTTGACTAAGATATTAAGGCCATGATCTTCAATTTATTTCAAACAATTTCAAATAACTAAAAAAAAAAATGCTTTGAAAAAATTAGACTGTGTACAGTCAAACGATACACAATTTTGGCAGAGAGTTTTATAAAATAATGTGCTGATTGCTAGCAAAAAAATTATTTTGCTTAATTTTTGCATATTTTCACAACAAAATGTGTGATATTTCAGGAGCAAAAATCTAAAAATGTTTGGTGTATTGCAACAGAAAAATCCAGATACAAACTATGATATATAAGTGTTAAACCTGTAAGAATGATTTTTTTGATATATGTATTAATTTGCGTTAAAAAATTCGAAACCACTGCAAAACTTAAGAGCGATACCTTGATGAAACCTAAAAATGTAAACAACTCGGATAACGTCCAAGAACACAACGTTTACATAGTCCAAAAGAAAAAAATCGCAAGCCGATGTCAGAGGACCTTGAAGGCCAGTTGTGCTTGCGCGATTCGTAAGCGGTAGGCCCCTTACGGCTGTGCCATCGTGTGGGAAACACAGTTTTGAAAAATTCTCCGACAGTATAAGCCAGTGCGTTAGTCATCCGTCATGTTGGAATATCAATTTTTTCTCATGTTCTTGTTCGTGTGCAAAAAGAGAAATGTACATAATTTCCGAAAAATAAATAAAAGAACGGCCCATAAACGTGCTACCAGGACGTTAAATACATCCAGCTATGGAGAGTCTCTCTAGTTATAGACTGTATGGTATCTGGCCGCTGTGATCACCGTATTCGTACGTTGGAACGGTTCATTTTCCTCCTTAAATAGGACTTGGTCTCATCACTAATCTCTAAACGTGAAATAAAATAGTCATCGTCTTTTCCGTCCTTGGAACGAGTTCAGGAAACTCGGCAACGTCGTCGTTTAGTTACCATCACGAGTTCTTGTAGCACTTGTATCCTACATAGTTCATAAAAACATTGTCGCCGCAAAACTCGCCACAGTCGCATAAGCAATGGCCAGCTCTCGGCTTCCGCAAGTAGACTTCTTGGACTACGTATACAAACTCTGCCGGATGGGGTCTACATCACTCTCAGGCACGGTAATAGCAAACATACGCTTGTTGAAACTGAGGACGTAAAGATGTTTCTGTTACGTGTTACCGTCGTCATACTGAACGATCTAGCTAGTACCAGGAAGTTACCTACCAGCAACCATGAGAATCGGCAACGTGAAACATTCACTAAGAAATACACCAATGTTTGATGTGTATTTTAGTATTTGTCGCAAGGGCATTTAAACTATGAAATTGGATAGTTCTTCCTAAAACAGTCTGTTTAGTTACTCACTTTGGAGTGCAGAATTTCCTAAAAACCGCGGTGGGTTGAATTTCGTTGTGAGAGGCAAAACTGTTAGGTTTTTAAACAGTAGTAATACAGGATACGGTAGCCCTGTCACGACACAAAAAATGCGCATGTTTTTTACTGCCTATGTTCTAATTCCTTCCGAACCACGAATGAAAATTAGAAATCAGTATCTATTTTTTTTCATAAATAATTAGTCGTAGGCTGCTTTTGTAGACTGTATTATTAGTTTGTGGGATTTCTTCTAGTGTTAAAAGTGTAACGTGGAGCATCACACCAATTGTGATAGGAATAAAGTGCAATATCTGGCGCCTGAAACAACTGTGGTAAGTACCTCGACAACGCAACACATTTTGAATGTTGGTGCGTGAAATAACGGAAGTAGCGGTCTAACAAAATGTGAAATTAGCTATGCGAGTTTTTTGCTTGTAATGATTCGTCGGGAGTGATTTTCGAAAACGCTGGAAAACCGAAATTAACACGACCGGAGCCGGGGATCAAACCCGCGTCTGGCCGAACGTGAGGCGATTGTTTTGAGTGTTTTACCACTGCTCCACTTTCCTCGGTTTGTAAGAGTTGTTAATAACTTCAGCACGTCCTTCTTACATTATTGTGTTAGGTACAAACACGATATTGTGGCAGATACACATTGTATTATTTGGAAATAAGACGACGCTCATTTTAATTTCTGGTGTCATTTTAATTTAAAAAAGATTTAGTAATGTTCTATATGGTTTAACTATGGAGCTTAGCCATGATACAGTGCGTGGCCTACTGTACTATTGTGAACATACACATACTTCAGCTGAAGACTGGAGCAGATGTCAGCTCTCGAAAAGTCGTGAAATGTCGGTCGTCAGAAATCTACTGTGTTCTTTTGTGCCTTCATCATTGTGTCGTCTAGTCTGTTGTATATGTCGTCGTCGTTATTATTCTGTCATGTCCACTGTTGTCTTCGTCCCAGTATTGTCTGTGCTGTTTTAATTGTAGTGCCCTGAGTTTTACAGATTATTTTAGTTTCTACTTCGACTTTTACTTTTGTAAGTTTATTTTATTTTCCTTTATTTGTCGTTTACTAATTCCTTATTGCATCTTTCATGTTCTGATTTGGTTTATGGATGTATTGACTACAGCCAAGCTAGGCTTGTTTACTCTCTCTTTTTTTCCTTGTTCGTTTGTTTTTTCTTAGTTCTCATTCGAAGATTTCTGGAACGACATAATACTGCAATGGCGTATGTCCACAATAGTACAGTATGTTATTCTGTCCCATTGAAAAAGAAACATTCAAAGACATTATACAGTACATGGTCACAGTGATGGTTTATTAGAACTCTGCACGTTAGCTAGAAATAATAAGTTGCACATAGTGGCACTTCCCTGACCTTGGCTGACTGCGTGCGGCCGTCCTAGAACTTGTACCAATAACAAACACGTTAAAAATACCCCTGGAGCAAAGCCAGGGTGACGCCAGCAGTCTTGTTGATACCGTTAATTCAGTGGAACCCTCCCCTTGTCTCCAAACTGTATTATTCTTCTATCCACTCCAAGACGCAAGCTTATTATGTCTAAGCTATTTGGCACTCCGTTATATTTCCAAATAATTTCTGTTTTTTTTATTTTTGGGAAGCCCTTCCTACCCGTACGATTGCTTTAGGCTTGTAACTAGATTGTTCAAATACGGGATAGGCTACTAGGAGTGGGGTGAACTGTACGTTGGACTCGATGCGTTATTGCGGGAGAATTTCAATAACTCATTTGTGGAAATGTTTTTTGTATTGTTATCTCGTGTTTTTGCCATTTATATTTTGTGAACTTTTAATTTAGAATAATCGTACGTATTTGCACGGTTTCTCCGCGTCACGTGGCAGACACGGCGTTATTTTTGTTTCCCCACATTTCGGTTTTGTTTTATTTCGTCAAATTTTTGCATTTTTCCGGGTGTATACTTTAAATCCCGAGTAATTGTACGTATTTACGCAGGTATTAGCTGTACGCCACCAGAGTTTACAGACACAACCCCCGGCCATCGCTAGGCAACCAGCACAGCAGATTGTCGCGCGGGCGAGCAGTACGTCCAGGGGCTAGCCGCTAGTGCGTAAAAATAGCAGAGCCACCCGGCGTTCATGTTGGTGGCAGTGAAATATCTTTCTGTACAGGAAACGAGAAGCCATTGAAAATGGTTACTTGATCTCTTGCTTGAATTAATTATTTCTGAATTTACTCTCCAAAAGAGTGGTAGATTTATCAAAACTCTTTAAATTTATAATAAACGTTTTCACGCATGCTTTTGTTAAAAAAAATTAATATTTAATAGAAATTGTTTTAATTACTTGTAAAAGCACAATGTAGGCCTACAAAGAACATTTGGCAAAGATAAAACAGTTAATTAATTTTGTTGCCTCAGATCGTATGGTCCTTACCATACGCGAATGACGCGTTTGAATAAAATTAATTTTACTTAAATATTAATAACTAATGTGACTGCGTACGATATATAATTTTTTTACAGTGGCGAGAATCACATTTTTTTTTATTTCGTGGTTACAGTAATAAGTAAAATCTTCCGCCTCCGTCCCTTCCAACTTTTCAAAATTAAAATAAAGTTAACTTCAACGATGAGTTGCCTGGTTAGTAATAATTAGGTCTTTGAAGGGTACATAAAATGTCCATTTAAATTTTGAAATATAAACAGCTTCATCTAGCTATTTATTGTTTCTCATAAGATATTTACTAGATCGGTTTCGTACTTGAAGTCAACAAGTTTTCTATGTGATGAAATGGTAAAATTTATTTTGGTCATTTAGGACAGAGAAATAAAATTATATCCTCTCTCCCTCTCCCGCCCTCCAGTATTTGTATAGCATGCTGAAATAATACAAGACTAAATCTCTGTAAATATGGTACCCGTTTGGGATGTATGCCTATAAACTTCTCGGCGTAACATTTGCAAGGCCAGAATGACCTGTGTGAGTCACGCACCTTTGTAGTTCTTAATGTTTTCTAACGCATGCTCGGACGTCCTTAGGAATTTTTTCCGTATCTTAAATTTAAAATGAGAAAATAGTTTACAACAATACTGTTCCATTTGATTGTTCTGTACCGCATTAGGGACAACAAAAATTGCTTTTGATTGTAACACGATCAAATGAACATCGGAGACACATTTAACCGAGAAAAAAATGCGCATAAATGTGCCGTTTATAATATCAACACAGCAATAAATGCGGGAAATTATTAACTAAATTAGTAATGCATGTCTTGAATAGTCAAGCTTGTAGGCTTGTGTAAGTTTACATCTTAGCGGCAATATGACCTCTTTAATGGCGCCGTCTACCGCCCGATCCAAATGCGTAGCAGCATGCTCGTGAATAGGTTTTATTTTCTAAGGAACTATTCCACTATGTGTTTGGTGCATAATGATAACGATAAATACAATATTCATAACGAATGATGCTAACTAAATAGCAAGTGGTATGCACCAGAAGGGGTATCTGCCATATAGTGGAATGGTAGATCATGGGCAGTCGTGACATCGGAAACTATTATGGCGGGGTGGTCGACTACTTAACGCTCAGACTGTTGGGAGCCAAAGCGTGTATTTCAGTGTGATGAAATTCAAACGCTATGGAAATGCTGGAAACCCCCACAAGTGCCGTGGGAAATAAGTAGTAGCATGGGCTGGCCAAACCCGCTGAGATGACGCCATGGCCAGGTGAGGCTGGATTCGTGCTGGTGTTGGTTTAAAATATCGCTATTATGGCGGTGACGGGACTTCGCAATGAGCAGACCCAATAAGAACAAGGGTTCATATAATCAAAATAAACACATCAAGCCCTGGGTGGCAATAAGCTAAGTAGGGTCCAATAATAACAAAAAGTTTTTTTGTGCCAACGTATGAAAAGAAAGCACACTTCGGACAAAGTCATTAAGGTTGTTCAAGTGGGGAAAAAACGTAATTTTATATTTGTATGAAATAGTGTTAGTTTTGTACACATTATTTGAGAGTACATATACCTCTAACGGAAAAAAATTAGCTCATCTAGTTTTCCCGTAATGGCACTTCAAAGTCAAAATTTGCGTATTTTTACTTCATACAAAACTTGAAAACCAGTTAACATAATGAAATGAAAAAAATCATATCAAAACTACGCATTACTGTCTATGGCCTGTAGCATTTAAAACCCGTTACAAAAAATG
>PNEQ01115190.1:20885-80728 GCA_003012365.1 Medauroidea extradentata | reverse complement strand
TATATATATATATATATATATATATATATATATATATATATATATATATATATACACACACACACACATATTTATATATATCGACGATAAAGTACAACTGGTCCAATAAGTTCAGAAAATATTTAATATAAAGGAATGGGTGTGTGGAACATTAACAAATATTCAACAGCACCTTAACATTACTTATTCAATGTTCTGGTATGTTGTGGCAAAACCTGTTGAACCGTCAATTGATTGCAAGGCATGAGTTCTCTGTATTGTTCAATAGTCTCCAAGCTTCCTGGCGTAGAAACACATGATACTGCACGAGGTGATAAATGTCCAAATGTTACAGCATGGGAATGCATGCATAGGCAGTTGGTAATGTTCCGATCTTGTTGTCTCGAAGGATGGTGATGTATGAGACACGCCTGATATTACAATTGGTGATCTCTGGGCGAAATTTCCAAGTGTAACGACCTGCTTTTGTTCTTGCGAATAAGCTTGTTCTTCAGCTTCGATTAACACGTCCTGTAGCTTACGTCGAACGTAAAATTTCTTACGGGGAGGAATTGCTCGCAAGAAAGGAAGGAGACTCATTAGGAAATTATAATCAGCACCATCAGCTTCTTGTGTGTGGTTCTTTTTCTCATATTACGCCACCTTCCTTTCTTCCAAATTAACCATTTTCGGCAGTAGACTGTGTTTGAATTTTGTTACATTTCGTTGAGAAGTTGAACTTCCGCTCTCCAGGTCACATGTAGCTTGGCGTTTTGTTGTTATTGTTGTGTTGTCGCTATGTGTTGCTCGTAGGTTTCCGAAAGTCCCTGATGCATTCAAATTATCACTAAATCCATTAGTAGTTTCTTCTAGTTCCCATCCATCCACACTTATATTTTCATCTTCCGTTTCATCTGTATTTTGAGATTCTTCGTAGGAATGTGCTCTTGGCCCATTCTCCCTGATGTCAATCGAGTAGTGAAGTGACCTTGAAGGAATGACATATCCTCGAAATAACGTCATTTAGATTTCCAAATGTCCCCAGCAGCTTGCCCAGTAGTCGTTCGTTTCTTTGTAGTTCCTTTCTACAATTTTCATGCAAAGCTTGCCACTTCTTCATTGCATCATTAAATGTAAACACCATATTCTTAGCCATTACGCTTCAACCATTTCTACTTACAGAATAATCGCAGCAATACATCTCAAACATACCACAATACCACCAATCTAAATGTGCAACAGGGGGCGCCTTCTGCCAAAGCCATCCAGGTTCGAGTCCTGGTTGGACGAGCCGTATTTTTGCACATGGAATTCGTGGAAGTTTGCCACTATAGACCGACAAAATTTATACTCCAACTATGTTTCACGAATTTCGCAATAATTGTCCCTTCAATTTCAAAATGAATTTTTTTACTCCATAAAGCCATTTGATTTCTTCTGGACATATGTTTGTAACTGTGTCAGTACTAATATTAACAGTTTCTGTTAGTTCGACACGAAAATATTCCTGTAAGTAATACAAAATAAACATTTTCACGTTATTTGTCGTCGAGAGCTACAGTCAATACTTGCATTCAATTTTCAGTTCGTCAGCTACTTCCGACTGCAGTTTCTTCACGCTGACTCCACTGGAATGTTCCTTACAGGACGCATCCCAGATGGCCCTTTTCTTCTCAGCACAAGTTATGAGGTCTCCCGTTTCCATTTCATGAATACATACACTGAGAACTCGGTGCGAACTGGCCAGTGAAGGAGCAAGCTTGCCTACAGAAAAATATTTTGTTTCTCCGTGTCGGAAGCACTAGCTTGGTCAAGTGCGCACTTGCGAGACTTCGGTAGCCACGGCACGCTACCACTTATTCCTAGCCCTATTCCAAATATTTGTTTATACAGGCAAACTTGTCCACATGTGCGCTTCCATTTTACTTGCCCAAGCTTGCCTCCACTGTAACCGCAGTCGTATACTTCTGACACAACGTAGCTATCTGCAGACCAACAACAAGCATAACATATTATGATAGCGGGATTCATATTGGCTTAGTGAAATAGGGTAATAGCTACTTGTACAAGAGAAAGCCAGTAATAATATAAGCTGAACGTGTGTGGATGAGGTGAGATGAGTGTGAAGCAGCGACAGAATGAGCGAGGTGGAGAAAACGGGATCTTCCCGAAGAAACTTTCCGCCCAACAAAAATGTCCACCACGTTCCCCGCGAGTGAAATATCCGGGCTTGAACCCGGATCGCCTGGGTGGGAGGCGAGATTTCAGACTGCTCGACCATCGCGGACTCTCTCTAGTAATGACTGAATGTTAACTTCGTCGTTATTTTTAACTTATTAGACAGTTGTAGAGTTCTGCTCACAAATCGTAGACGTGTGGTGTCGTAGATATATTTTCTTATTGGCACAGTCAAATGAACACTGGCAAAGCATGAAGATTTCTTGTAGATATACGGTACTTTGCAGTTACTTTACCCAACTTTCAGTTGTCCGTGGAAATATTTGACTGATATCACTGAAAAATATACGTATTTGTCACCATAAAATATTTTGTCTTTTTCGACCTTACCTATTTTCTTTTTGTGGCGTCCACTATACATTTTTGCTGTCCCCAATAAAGTTTTGCAGTGACTACAAAAACAATTCTGTACCCACCACAAAAGTATTTCGTGAGGTCCATTGAAGCAAAATATTTTGTAGCCACCACAAAACCGTTGTTACTGTGAGAAGCAAGTATACACTCCAGCCAGTAGCGTGTAAGAGGAGAGAAAATAATTCTCCAGTAATACACGTCGATATACGCAACATAAGTGCCTCGTGCTGAACGTGTACAGTCGAATCTACCACTTGCTTTGGAACGCGAACACACATCCTCATTGCAAATAAGAAACGTCTCTGCATACAGAAACGCTGCCAATAAACAATCATTTGAGATTGTGATTTATCGCGGGAAAACTTGACTGTTTGCTGGATTTCAACACACGTTCAGTTTACTAGAATATAACTGGTTTTAGCTTGTGCTTGGCGCTGTTACCTCACTTGACCGAGCCAATAAGAATTCCAATATTGTAATATTTTATGTGTGTTATTGGTCTACAGACATATACGTTGTGTCAGACGTATCACCCAATCATTCATGTTACAAGAAACTACTGTGTTTCCAAGGGTATGTTGGCACAAAATGTTTTCGCGATATACCATATTTAGAGGTATGTCAATTTCGCGGATTCATCTGGCAGCAGCCTTGACTTGTCAGTCCTATACACCCACTGGCCACAATCGATTATATATTGGCTTATAACCGTACAAGCAGGTAGCAAGCGATAGCACTTCGCATTATTTCCTTATTTACTACTGACTTGCAGTAGTCAAACGCGTTTTGTAACAGCCGCCAGCAAGTCACAGACATGACAATGAAGTATACATAATTGGCGTTCAACCTGACCTGGAATGTATCTGCGAAATTTACGTACCTCTAACCATCTTCCGTAATAAATATTTCAGCGAAACCTGGTCACCTCGGTTAAATCAGTAAACTGACGAATGAACATACCAGAATCGTTCTACAAGAAAAGAAAATTACAGTGCGATTTTTTTCAGTCTCCCAAAGCGAGAATGTAATTGAATAGTTTTATTTTTTAAATCGATATGCGCATATGTACGGAAGTAGCAATGACTTCAATTTAAGAACGTCTCAAATATAATATGCGTGTGGTCTTTGGCAAGAGAAAATGCATAACTTCTGCTTGCAAGATTGTGTACCTAGATTCTCACAAATTAGGCGGTTTTGCATACAACATTTCATGAGTGAAACTGCGTAAGGCTATTAAAATTGTTTTATTAGTAATTTACTTTTGTTCGCAATGGAAACAAAGGCATTTAGGGTGTATTCAACATAGTTTGTTCCTTTGTGTTTAGATTTCTCAGATTTTTTTCTAAGGAAATAGACCGTAATTTTAGTAAAACAAAAAAAAAAAAAAAAAAAAGGCAACTCGTTTTTGCAGATAAAAAGCAGATAAGCGATTTCTTGGAATTCACTGCGCATATTTGCAGGATGTACAAACACTGAAAGTTCTAGCAGATGCAGGAGAATAAACGCGATACAAACACAAAAAGAACGAGAGGCAAACAGACAGATCGCTTCTTCACGTCCGTGTCCTTGAGCACGAGATCCGCAGAGGTGGGCCGAACTTTACGTGGTTCGTTGCTGAGCGCGGGAAGAAAATTTTCTACTAGTGATGAATTCTTTTCCAGCACGCACAATGGCCCTACTGAACACGCAACGCAGTAGGACGCTCCCAGTTTATGGTGTAACAAACAAAAAAGAATCGTAGTTTTATAGTTCAGCCAAGTAATGATCAACTTGTTGATGATATTTATAATTACGATACATTAAGGAAGACAACTTTTAACGATTAGTTTCACGAAACGTACTGTCTCGGTAAATTTTTTGCGGTGTTATGTAACCTACAAACTCAATTAAAATTTGTCCAAAACATTTAACAGAAGCAAGTAAACATCTTTGTATCCAATATTATTGAGGTTTCTCTTTAAAAAAGAACAATTTTATAATTTATCGCCACCTTAAAATTAAAATAAGCCAATGTCAAATTTTGTTTCATTTTCGATAGTAATTCCTGTCATTAAATTTTTTTCATGCCAGATTTTTAATATGTTTAAATTTGCTTATAGTAAATTAATCCAATTTAACTTAGCCTACGTCTGTACGTCAGCAAGTTTTCACTGTATGACTGCAATGCCAATAACTGGAGAATCACTCGTTCTATTCTCTAACGTCATTTTATAAGACCGTTGATTATATTAAACTACGATAGTAATTGAAGATTTTTTGTGATTAATGTCTAAATAAACAGTTCTCTATTCATGAAATGCTGACCTTAAACTCATCCGTCACTCACACTTGTCTGTCCACGTAAGTGCTCACAAGAGCTAGTGTTTATATCAGACTGCATATGCAGTTAAACTGGGTCAATTTGCAATTGAATTAACTCCAGATTCCAACTTGTAGACAGAAATTATGTACACCAGGCAGTAACTTAACTCAGTTAAATCACCACATCAACTCGTACCGGAATTACGGCGACAGAAATCCCAATCAACACAAGATTTCCCATTTGGCTACGCATGAAAAAAAAAAAAAAAAAAAAAAAACACTTTGTGGATGCTACAAAATACTTTCTTCGTATTGGCTCTGGCACATAGTCAAAATCTTTCGTTTCCACTACAAAATCGTTCTGAAAAGTTACTTTGCAACAAAGAAAATTTTTTTTTAAAACTTACAGTAACGATAAAAAAACGTTACTGTTAATGTAATTTATTTGTAATCTTTGTGGCAAAGATAACTGTGGTATTTTTAACACGTGTTCTACGCTGGAAAAATTATTATCCCTGCTACGAAGAAATTTATATTATTTTAAAAGAAAACTTTCTCAGTTTTCTGTATACGGCTATGCTGTAAGGCAATATTTATCTACCGCATTCTAAATACCTTTGCGGAGAAGTTACTTTGCAATGGACGCGGCTACAATAGTGTTTCCACTGTGCGAATATTTTTTGTTGTTCTTTACCAAAAACATTTTCTTGTCAATTATTAAAACATTGTGGCCATTAATAAATCATTTTGTGGTTACCACAAAATAATTTGGCTGAATAAATTTACTAGAGAAATTTTTATTTCAGTGCGTTCTAAACACTTACTTTCCACGATACAAATTTTATTACAACAATTTTTTATCTGTAAATTGAGCAGTTTATAATCATTATCGTACATATAATTTAAGTTTCAATTTTACAACAATAACAGCAAAAACATGTGTTTCAATAAAGTAACGTTTTATCAATCTATATGATATTGCTAGTTAAAATATTTTAAATACAAGTTTTATAATAAAAAGGAAATACTGTCTCAGCTGCAAATGTAATTAATTTGTTTCCAGAATACGAGTTTAAAAGAAAATATTTTGCTACCCTATTATATTTTCCTTTGATTTTGCTTTCTTTCTGCTGTAAAATAACGTTTGGTAACTGCAAGATAATCAGCCCCAGAAAATATTTAGCTATGATGTATAGAAAAATATTTTCCTTCGTATATAGGTCTATATTTAGATACTACGGTAATTATATCAACCGGAATTAAGAACGCTTTGCAATAAGAAATTCACAATCGTGTAATTGCACCAAACATTGTCCAACTCTTACAGAATACGTTAATAATGATTTTCCACAAATAGGGTACTTAACCGTTCCATATTTTTCGTCATGTTAAAGTAGATATTTTAATATTTTCGCTAGTTACCAAAGTAAAAACTTTCAAACTATAAGAATGTAGAAATTTAGACTGAAAGTAAATATATTAAGCTACAGAATGACACCTTCGTTTTTTTTTACATATTTTTTTTTAATAAAGGTATTCAAAGATGTGCAAAAATGTAGGTATATGCAATTTTTTTATAAATACAAATAATTTTCACTTGGCTGGCAACTGTACGACAGCGGCCGACAGCAACGGGTCGAGATGTTTAGCTAGCAGAAGCTGACGTGGCAAGCGGCCAATGGAGCGCCTTGTAGTCCGCGGAAGGGCACGGCGCAGGCACAATGCGGTATGTAAATGCCTCGCGAGGGACCGCCTTGGCCGGCGATAAATCGCCCCGCGGGCCGTTGTATTTCGCGCGGGACCGGCCGACGAATATTTCTCCGGCCAGCTCGCGGCGTGCAAGCGGAATAAGAAACTTGGAAGTGGTGTAAGGAGGTCGCGTGGATGAGAGAGAGAGAGAGGGAGGGAGGATGGGATGGATAAGGAACGGAACGAAGCGGTGGAAGAAAGCGCGCAGGGGCAAGTTATGCAATATGCCGGCACGAAGATCTAGTAGAAAGAGAAAGAAGAGGGAAAATGATTTCGGTAGGAAGGACGGACTAGGAAGACGGGCAGGCAGATAAGGGGCGAAGGTGAAAAGAAAGCAGGAAACGCGCAAGTTTATGGATATTTGCGTGAATATTTTATCCTTTGTGAGGCACGGAATTGGCCTATAAAGTAGTATCCTCGTACAAACGAAGTAAACTACGGTGTTGGTGTTCACAGCGTACTTCAGCGCCTATTGCGGCATATCGGATTGCCGCTGCGACGAAGAGAAGACGCGAAAACCGGCAGCGAAGATGCGGCTCACGAAACTGCGCCGAGGCACTAAAAAGTTCCTTTACTCCCAGCGTAGCGTCAGTGTAAAATATATTAAAACTTATAATATTGGCGTGCTAGTGAAAACTTATACGTAAAACTGGTGTGTGTTTCACATAATGCTATGATATGTAGCTTTTTTTTACATTGGTGCAAAAACTAAAATGTTTTAAACGGAATGCTTTGAAAAAATTCTAGACTAAGAACAGTCATACGATGCACAATTCTATGTAGGCTTTTTTGAAAATAATGCACCATTTGTTCGCAAATATAATTTGATTTCGGCTTATTTTCATTACGAAATATGTAATTTTTGGGTGAAAAAATAAAAAACTTTTAAGTTTATTCTTACCCAAAAATTTAGGCACATACCTGATATATGTAGGATAAAAGACTGTACGGGTTCTTCTATACAAAAGAATTTGGTTTTAAAATATTTTCAAAACAGTATAAAACTACTTGGAATAAATGTGAATGTTTCGCTATTAGTTGAGAGGCCTATTTGTGCAAGACAATTTGTGTATAACCACGAAATAAAATTCTCGTATTTTAATTTATGTGCTACTTATTCCTTTTCCACAGTTATCTATCCTCGAATGTTTTCATTGAGTTAAAAGCGTTTCATATGGAACTTGTGCCACAAGAAATCACACATCAAAAAATCAAGCAGTATCCACGTTTATGAAGTATACTTTCACAATTACCATAGCTAAAAATCAACCAATAATATTAAAAACGTAGGATAGCTAGTAACATTATTCTTTCTATTAGCCTACAGTCCAAAACATGACATTTAATCGTAGACATAAATATACTATGTCGGATGTATCAACACAGTACATATTATATAGCAATTCCATAACCCTTCCATTTGATTACCAACAAAATAATTAGGACTACTTTAGTACTTAATGTACCTATAATAATCAACCCAATGCTAATTTGCATGTATCTGTGCCTTCCTTACGAATATTCGACTTGTGCGTATGTTCGGTATCTGTTTTAATTATATTATGTCTGATATGTATTTTTTTTTTAATTTTATGTACGTGCAACCAGCAAACCTATCATCAAATAAATTCATAGAGTAATGTGGAAGCTGGGTAAAAAGTCTTACGTTAAAAATAATAATGGGAAATTAATTGTATTAACATAATATTCGTATCAATGAAAATTTTTATGTTTTTCTTAACGTTACATTCATATATGAATACACAAAGTATTTACCATTTCGTGTTAGGTGTGTTGTAGGTCTAATACATAAAACGTACAAGAATATTAATAATGACGAGTATAAATATTAAGGCTTAAAGTTTCCCTGTAATTACTTTAGAAATGATTACATTTATCTATAAACTGTGTAGTTTAAATTAAATTTACACTTAATACACAGATTCAAATTCAGAGTTCGCCAATGCAGCAGGTTCGATCTTTCCAGATAATTCTGTTTACAATTACATTATTTTTCAAACACTAAAAACGTTACCCACGAATCGTATGTCAGTACAAACAAAATCAGGTGTTGTAAAAACTTTCGTACGCTGCCTCTGAAATAAGTTAGTGCCACAGGAATGACAGCACAATTAAATTTTTGATACATGACCTCGTTTCATTTACAGACTATGATCGTTGAGTAACAACTTTTTTATTTTAATGTTGTGGTTCATCCTTTGAACCACTTTGCATGAGCTATGATTTTATATGAAGCAGTCGAGTTTCGATAACAAACCTCTTGATGGCGACATAAGAGTTAGCACTTATATTCATATAATTTAATGTGAAAATTGGTAGCTTTGTAAAAAATTTTGGTTCTTCATAAGCTCTTGAAACAAGTAAATTAGCAGGAGGAAATAAAAATGTATACATCTTTAAATATAATAACAATAAGAATAGCTTCTATTATAAACAATAGGGGTAAAAAGGCATAAAAATTGGTTTTCTGTCAGCCGACGATACTTATTATATACAGTAGAGATATTGATGTGTCGTCCATGTCAGAATGATGCTTACGTAAGTACATAAAAAAGTAACACAAGTTAGTTATTTTTTAACATAACTTAATTATTAAGAAAAAATATTTTTTAAACTTTCATGGCCACCGATCCGAAAAGCAAGCACGACCTGCGAGAAATATATTATAGGCTACAGGAGTTTCATTCTAAAGTTCTATCGAGTGGTGTTGTTGGACAACCTCTATAAGCCCAGGAAATTAATATTTAATTTTTTAATTAATTTTCATGAATAATTTCGACCTTCTTTGTCTATTATTTCGACGTTACGTGTCTCAGTCGTTTATAGCTACGATCTTCTGCTCGGGAGGTTCTGGGATAAAATTCCTTCAAAGGCAGTGTAAACGTGCAAGTCTGGCACAAAATATCTGCAAGGCAGATTACATTAGTGCAATTTGGATGAAGTAGTTCAAAAGTGATGAAAATGGATTATGCAGTTCACTATCCACTGAAGTTCCTGGACAGCATTTCCCCACATATACCTTCTCATTAACATCAAGGTTGGGGCATCAAATACGTTTATATTTCAGCGAAACATTATCCTGCCAAAACTCCCTAATGCCACTTAACTTTAAGTGAAGGTTTAGAAAAACAAATATGTAACTGAGGGCACCATCACCAATGGTTTGGCTTGGGGGAAATCAGTTTTAATACTACACAAACGACGTATTTCATTCGATTACCATCTTACACTAAAAGAGTCTGTGATTACCCCACAACGTCAACATTGTTGCGACTATAAATAAGGACCAGGCGATGTCGCTCATGGTGGAAGGGACAAACGTGTGCCCACTGAAAAAAAAAAAAAATAAAAAAATAAAGTCATGACCAGCTGAAGAACTTAAATGTATGGAAGTTAATGAAATTGTATCTTGTAACATACATATAATCAGAATGTAGTGTATGCTGAATGGGAGAAAATAAAATGAAATATTTAATTATTATCATATCCATGTTATATGGTTAAAGTTCAAACCTGTTATTTATAATCCGAATGACGAAGAAAGGAGAGACACAAAAAAATAAAAATACAATCATATAACCACTACTAGGATTTCCCTTTCTGTTCCATTGCCGCAAGACCCAACACCTTAAATGTTCAATAAATTAAAATGTTAAATAGCCATTGTTCACCTAAGAGGTGTGCCGTTTTTTGGCACATGTTCATTTGTTTGTTTATTTTGTTTTGTCTAGTTCGTCTATTCGTAGTAATAACTAGTTATATATTTTTATTTGGGCAAAGTTACTCAACCCCATTACGGTTTATTTCTTAAATCTTCGGTGAAATTGTAATAACAGTAAACTGCTTAATATTTAATAAAGGAAATTTCAGGCAAATATTTGTGTGCAGTTAATGCATTGTTGTATAACTATTGAACAATTTTTGTGTAATACTTCTGACCAACTTTAATCATGATCTGATCATATTTGCTTTCAAATGAATCAAACAAATTTTTATTGGTAAAATTTAAATTAAAAATATTGTTTTTGATTATTAAAACACGTGTGTGTTTTAAAATATTATGTTAGGAAGAATTGTTCGATACTGCCGAAATACTATTTTTAGTGTAATACTATTTTGGTAACATCAAGTAGCTACGACTCTATGCCGGCCTATAACCTATAGGCATTTTTTTGTCTCGACCTTGTTGTTTCTTACACATCATGGCGTGAACATCAGCCAAACACGTAGTATTTTTAGCGTTTTGTAATGTCGTAATCCGACAAGTTTTGCGCCTAGGGTGAGTTTATTCTTTCACTTTATTACCTTTTGCGCCCTAGTGTTACATTGTTTCTATGACGTTCTTCTTTTAAATTCATTTGTTTGCTTGTTTAATGTAGCGGTCCCCGCCACGCGGTTTCAACTCTTTGCTATGTAGAAGGAAAAGAAGCCTATTCACTATTTGAGGGATTTGGCTTGTCTACATCTTCCGATGTAGAAGTAACATTTCTACCTGTCATTTTTGCTGTATCGCCATTGGTGTTTTGAAAACACAAATACGAACATTACATAAAGTGCAACGCAAATTTCGAAGAAAAAAAAACATTACGTAGTCCTATGGTATACCATTTTCTCAAGTGTTTCTTGGAATTATAGAAACTCCACGAAGAAATGTCTTTGGAATCGGACCATTCGATCGCTTTAAACAGGTTCTTGTATTTGGATACCAACAATTAATATTTTTCATAAAATTGTAAATCAAACCACACGCATAATCCTTTTATAAATTTCAGGTACGTACAATATCCTGCACAGGTGTATTTTACAATCTTTGGGAGACAGATCAACACGTTAATGGGGCGCAAATTAAATATTGCAATTGAAAAGTATAATAGAACTAGCTCTCCCTGCGTGCGTTGCAATACGCATAAAAATATTTTTTTTTTGGTACGCGTACTACCCCTCTACCCCCTTTAAACCACCACAACAATGTATTTCTTTTTCTGCAGAAACCTTTGCGGTCGTATGCAAAACTCATCCACGTTTCATCGCAATTAGATTAATAGCGCAGTAACGCATACGTTACATACATTCATTTATATAAACACACACACACACACATATATATATATATATATATATATATATATATATATATATATATATATATATATAACAAATTTCCAATGAATATGTTGCTATTTTTTTTTACAATTTACTCACACTAGTTCATGATAAAATAGGCCCATTACATAAATATAAGATATACTAAACTATATGATACTGTTCTAACTACTGCGACGCCCTTACGAGTAATATTTATTGAATTAATTGTGTGATAAATGCTGTTGCAAACTACATGGCACAGTCGGTCAGGCGGCAGGCAAACTGGTGTGGTAAAGGGAGAGAAGGTGAAGCCATGCAGGTTAACCAATCACCAGACACCTGGTCGGACATCCCCTGGTGGCGGCTACTGGAGAACATGAAGGAAGGGCTCTGAGGGAGGTGAAAAGTTCCCTGACGTGACGTACAGTTCATATATAAGACATCGGAGAGCCCGGGTGTCTGGAGAGCCAATTAGCCCGTGGAAATCCGGAGGGGCGAGCCGACGAGATGAAGAGGGGAGAAAATGGAACAGGAGTAAGAGTGGTTGGTAAAGGAAGGAGGAGGGCGCAATCAGGGAGCCGGAGTCCCTGGGATCTGCCTGGAATTGATCCCCCTCTCTTCTTACCAACTTGCTCGACCTCTGAATGTTTCGCTCGCACTTCATTTGCCGGTAACGCGCGTGTCTGGAGGTGGCGGCTGCTGGCAAAGAAGGCGACTGCGACTGCGAGATAATTACCGCACCAACTTTGCAAGTGACCCTGCTCCACAGAGTCAAGAGGAATCACTAGCAAGATGTGTTCCGGAAAATCAATGTTTGTGTGTATGCGTATATGTCTGTAAACAACTGTCGTGGGAACACTGTTTCTTTACAGGAAATGTATGATGGTTAGATGACGGTTTGTGGCGGGAAATCTTGACTACTTGCTGGACTTCAACTAGCTGTTAAATGCCTTTATAACACAGTTTATCCAGAGTTACTCTTTACATACATAATTTCACGCTGGCAAAGTCGCAGCCGGCCAGCTAGTAACATTATAATTTTCAACAACCAGTGAAGGATGTTTTTGAACGATATTACTAATGGAAAGTTCCCCAAGGATATTCACTGAATATCCCAAAAAATTAATTTCCTTGGCTATCCCTAAAGTACTAATATCCAGTGGATATACCCAACATGTGTACTGTTATGATTACCAAGAGCCTCGCCTGGATGACGGGCAAGCGACGGCGGCACGTCGTGGGTCTCGACCCAGGACCATCCTGGCGAGGTGATGACGGCTGGAAGACTTGAAGGAGACAGACCCCTATTCCCCCAGTACATTGCATTATATTGCCACACTTCAGTGCATGTGGGGAGAATCGCTGAAGCCCTTGTCTTATCCAACCACTGACCTGATGGCACTGCCGTCGTCGCTAGCCCGTCCTCCAGACGAGGCTCTTGGTAATCGTAACAGTACGCAGGTTATCCAGTTGTATAATATCTTTGATATTATTAAAATTTTTGAGGTAACGATATGCATTGTTTAAGTACATTTATATGTTTTAATAAAATATTACTGTAATTAACGCATAATAAATATGAATAAAATGCAGTAAGAAAAGTGCATTCCAAAATAAACTGACAATACTGGATTGTGGAAAATGTCTGCCCTTAATGCAAATAATCTGGGTTTCCTGTGGTAAATAACCATGGATGTTTGAGAAAGACATCTTAATGACCAAACCTATACTTTCTTGGACAAGATATTTTTATATGGACAGATATACGAAAATATTCATTTATGTTAAACAGATTTGTACCACTCTCTAAAGAGCACATTTCTCTCTCGTAGTAACTTGTACTCTGTAGGTAATAATTAGGATACGGGTTAGCAAAAAGATGAGGTAAAGAAGTCTGACCTCTTAGTTCAGTGGTTAGCGCTCTGGCCCCTGGGGAAAGGGTTCTGGGTTCGATTACCAACCGAGGACGTGAAATGTAATGTTACCTTCCCTGGTTCATAACTGGGTGTTTGTGTTTGATCCGTGACTACTTAACATTTTCAACTTAAAATGAGGGGGATTTTGTGCAATTTGCAAGGCATAAGCCTTGCCATTCTACTAGGCATTAAAATAAAAGTAATGGTTAGCATGTTAAACTTGTAATACAGAATTATGGTTTCGAATCCTACTACATTCAGTTATGAACTTAAATATCAATGAGCGCATTAGATTGGTTTTAAGGATGAAAATAAGACCAGTACGTTTAATTTTGGAACTAGTTGGTGTTTTTGTGATCCTTTTGCATGAAGACTAACACTTATCCTGCAATAATATCCCCGGGAGATAGTAAGATGTCCATAGAACACACCTAATGAAAATATCGCATATCCGTAGGATATCCCTTAGGTGTTCTAGTGCTATGTGGGACGATTTATCTTTCATTTATCGTAACTATCCTTTCGCAACCACCAAATTTTTAAGATACTAAAATATTTTTCTTCAATACTATGTGTTTATAATTAAGTAGTTGGCTTTACTGCATGAAAACACCTGCAAACTTTTTCTTTAAGTAAATTACATATTTTTGCGCCTCTGTGTGATCAATGGTTGTTGCAAACACCATGGATAAAGAGGAACATTCATCACAGTTTCTTCTTGGCTTAGAACCGGAGGCTGTGCTGTGAAAAATTGTTTCTAGTCTAACAAGGATCATTCGTAAACTGAAATGCTTTGATCTAGCTTCGCGAAAACTAAAGAGAAACATTAATAAACTTGGGTAATCTCCTGCGAATACTAGATAAAGCTTTCATCTAAGGATATTTTGAAATAACTTTCAGTAGATGCAAAGGGTCAGAATAAATCAGTTTTCTCACACCCGTTCAAAACTACAGCTTTATTCGCGGGATATTTACTGCTACACAGATATTTGTACATTTATAATGTTACTCTCCAAAGATAGGCAACACTCATTCAATGTAATGGTGTGACCAGACAATTTAAACTAGGTCAATGCAGACTTCGGTGTCTCAACATGTGAACATTTTCAAGCACGAAATATTAAAATGTTTTACATGCGGTCCTTGGAACAAGGACAGATATTTCGATGTTTGATATTAGATGATCACGCGAGAGTTTTCATCTAACGGAAATTACTTCGTATACGCATCCTTACTTGACTATGAAAAAAAAAATCGCAATATATAGGCATGTCATTTTTGTGTTGCGTGTTCTGTAGTCAACAAACATAAATAATCACTGAACGTAAGTGTGATTTTCTTTAAGTATCGTTAGGCTGTATTTACGAGCTAAATTTAATTACATCAAGATACTATCGACCACTTATATTGCTGCAATAATTTAAAATGCACACGGAGGAATGTATATGTGGTATTAAAATCACAATTTAACTTTTTCTCGTAAACATTTGAATATGTTTATTAAATATAACAAAGACAGTTTAACCTTCTTAAAATACCATTCCTGAGCTTCTCAAACAATGTACAAATAATTAATCTGTGTTAATTAAGCTCAACTAAGATACTTAACGACTAGTGGCAAGAAATTGTATCATTCAAGAGAAGATCGCAAGTCTACCGTGTTCAACACAGATTTTCATAAAGTTTACATAAAATCACAAATACGTACGAAGCACAAACAGCGTGACAATCGCTTCTCGTTTTGGGTGAACCAAAATAATTTTGTGCAGCAACTCGACAGTACTGCTACACTGGAAGGATTCTTCGCCTGGATTTACCTTACGTTATGAGTTGCCAAAAGGAAATAATGATAACTCTACAAGAAAACATATCTACACATTCATTTAAAAAGTACGAATTAGAATAAACAAAAGCACATCCAGCCAGTTTTTGAAACATAAAATCGCATTCCTCAAACTTTAGCTAACATTTCTCGTAAAGAAAAAATATGCCAAACACACTCCCGCGAGTTTCGTATAAAAAGGCCACATTTAAGACTTTAAGGAAAAAGTACAAAACTTAGAAAAGTGTCCTACAATCAGAGCATTCCCAGAATTGTCATAGGACCACGCTTTACCGTTACAGAAACAGTTTAAAGTATCTGAAATGTGACTCTTCAAATAAAGGCACAGATGTGATTTAATGCGATATTTGTAATGCATACTTTCACATTCGAAATACGACAGATCGAGAAAGACAGTTATAATGATTTTACTATTGATTTTAATATTATTTACATAATTCCAACAAATTACGTGACTATATCTAGCTTAACGCTATCTCAGAGTGTGAACGTATAAAAATACAGTTGTTGATATTACATTTTATCACTAGGTTACTGCGAGAAGTTCAGTTTCGAGAATAACTGCTTCGAAAAACCCAGATAAAGTAGAAACATTTATTTTCGAACACTGGTGATGATAGCTTGATGTGTGTGTTGACAAACTGTGGAATGCAATACGCAAAACGGCACAACGAGACAATATTTTTGTTACGTCCGTCATGCTTCCAACGTGCGAAAATCGCTAGTGGCCTAACCGAGACTCGAACCCAGTTCAGTGTGTTGAGAAACAGGCGGTATGACTACTGCGGGCCGTAAAATCTGCGTGAATTGGCATGAAAACCTCATAATGCTAAGGCTAAAATACTTTTAAAAAATTACTTTTAAAAACAAAGGAGTGGTATATTGTATGTACCCTAACTGAAATACCAAAATAATTGCCAATCAATAATTAATCGTCCGTACATTCCTAAACTTTATTCATCGGGTGGGATAATTATTAGCTGGCATACTCACGTACTGATAACTACAAACACCGACACACACTAAAACAGTATTCATAGTAATACATAAATGTATCTAGGCCTATAGGCTACATCCCCTCCCTCTTCACCCGTGTACTACGTACAAATATTTTACGTTGAGTTATAAACAAAGCTTTAAGGGCTAATTCTCAACCAATTCAATTTATTTATATGCTTCATAACACTATTTGTCGCTATTAGGTTTGATTCTGCTTTCAACAATGTACCTATAAGTTTAGATATGTTTACCATAGTACACTTCTCATCATCATCTACAGTAAGTAGCAAACTATAAATAAAATATTATCCTACAAGGAAAACAAGTCATTGTAAGTTTAGGGTAAATAACATTAATTTATTATTAACGAAATTTGTTGGATATTGTTATGTACGAACGGAAAATAAAAACGCATTGACATAAATTAATATATATATATATATATATATATATATATATATATATATATATATATATATATATATATATATATATATAAGTAGCGGTTGGGTGGAACAACTAGAAATGTTTAGCAGTGAAACGTACAGACAGCTTTGGCATTGCGGTGTACTGTAGTGAATATAGAGTGTACTGCGCGCGCACACACACACACAAACACACTTTATTAATAGTGCACGCAGATCGAATACGACTTGGCGTCGCGTTATTCTTCTCGAAACAACTGTTTTGGTAAAGGAAGTGCTAACTCAGGTATAAGTACGTGTAAAGATTAACCTGACATTGGAAGAGATTATAACTCCGCACGATACGACCGTTTAAGACATTCTTGTTAGCAAAGTACAAGAAATGGTATCACGAATTTTAAAGGTGTTATTCATGCTTTACCACAGTTAAATTATTTATACTAATAGGCTTACTGATGCGTACACTTTGTTTGCTGTAATGAAAGCCTGCATGTGTTTTACAATCCCAACGTATAGAGGTGATTTATCGCGGGAAATGTTGAGTGTTTGCTAGGCTTCAATGTAATGTATTCATTTCCGACGCTTTTCTTTCGTTACCGGCGAGTCACTATTTGACTGGGCCAATGATAACTCTGGTGTGCTACGACTGTAAGTCTGTTATTCGTCTGTAAACCACTAGACTGTGCCACATAACCGCCGGGCAATAATACGTGACGCAGGACGATACACTGATTTGCAAAATACGCTGGCAGAAAACATTATCGCGACTTTTCACCATCTCTAATAATATCAAATTAAGAACAACTTATAAAGAACATCGACTACGTATGTATGAAATTATTATAAACGACCGCATTCACATGCCTAGATGCATCACGTGTTCTGTATGAGCGTGCTGGGGACCTATGCTAGAGATGTGAGTGGTTTACGAACTGTCTGCTGCTGCTGTGAACTACTGTTTAGGTGTTTGAACTGTGGTTGTGCCTTCGTATACGTTAGTTCTTCATGCCGTCGTGACGGAGTACATTTCGATAATCGTATACGGATAATAAATACAGTATTGTTAAATAGTGGCATAAATGATGACATAAACGATCGAATAGTTTTGAAATTCCCATCTTTGATTAATAAAATAACACATTACATACATAACTGTGATTTTACTGTGAAACATTGCCATTTACCGTTACTTAGGGTACATTTGTAACAGTTAGGACAGCTTTGTACCCCCGGCGTAATTTAATTTCAAATGAAGGCCAGACTATTTGGTAAATATTACTACGTTCCTTGTTACTGTATGTCTTGATTGCTAATAATGTGTCACAACTGAAGGTTACAAAGCCATTTTACTAAGGAAAACGTATGATACAACGTCACTCTATACTGGTACAAAATCACTCCAAATAACTACATTTGATTAATAAAAGGCATGTGGAATCCAATTCTAGAGTTCACTTCAGAAACAGAATTTACCTAAACCTTTCCACACTTCACTATTTTCACATCGTTACTGAACGTAATTTTTTTTATATATACATTGCGTTAACTAAATATCCTTCTTTTTTATGATTGAATAACACAAGAAAACACATTTAAAAGACAGTAAACTAAAATTTACGCGTGCAAAATGTCACGTAAAGAAACCAATTGAATTGAGAATTTACAAAAGGGACCAAGTCAACTTTTTGAGCAAATTCAGGTTATACGAGATTTCGACTCTCCAAAGTATTATCTTGGCTGTCAGCAACAAAAGAAACCATGTCCTATTCAAGAAATACGTTAAACGGACTAGCCCATGAATGTGCTAATGGCGCATTATATTGTTTATGACTTACACGACTGTAGTTGAATAATAATTTTCCATTTGGTAATGTTTCTATGTATCATATTATTATTTTTTCACTAGAATATACCAACATTGCACAAATATCTACTCAAGACATTATGTTTTATGTGCCATTGTTAGAAACAACGCTACTTCTTTTTTAAAAGGTACCAAGTTCAATAACATGATTAATTTCTAAAAGATAAAAGCGTGTCTGTCAGTTATGTTTCATATTATTCTACACACACACTATACTTTCAAGTTATCCATTATTGATAACCAGTTTCATTCCTAGATCCACTATAGTAAGTTTTTTGTTGTTTCCCAGCAATCTACACACTTGAACTTGGTCCTGATTCAATTTTATTGTTGCTAGCGTTTCTCGAATTAGAATACCATAAAATTTTTTCTGATTGGTTAGTAGTGCTCGCGAAAAGAAATTCACGTGAGAAAGTGATTTTCACTTTCAGATTCGTACACGAATGATGTAGAGCGACTGATTTTTGGTGAACATAATTTTGATTCCATGCCTTACTCTCACATCTGCAGCTCTGCTCCATGAATATTGGCAGCGTGTCTTATGTAGAGGAGTCGCTCATTTGACTGAGCCAATGAGAATAACTTTACTAAGACACCACGCGTCTGTGATTTGAGGATAGAACCTCAAGACGCTGATAGTTAAAAACGTTCAATCACTGACATCAGAGCAGAGATGTCGATGTAGGTACTTGTAAGGCGTTGAGACCCGTTGGTGCAGCATCAGTACACGGATACTCGTTAGCATATTTACCCCTTCGGAAATTCTTCAGGTTCGAATGTTACCACGGTTTGTCGAGCAGGTACCTTGGCTTCTCTCAGCCGCATGTGTGCCACGAGGACGGCGTGGGCGACGCGGAAGACTCGGAAGAGACTGGCCCGGTTGCACCGTAAACGAAGACCACCTACGACCGGGCCAAGTCTTTCATGAGCTCCACGGAGCGTGTAAACACTAGCTAGAGTAGATTGCAACACCACGTGCCAAGACCAACTAGCGGCAAACACTAGGGCTTAGTTATGACACGAGGGAAGACTAACCATGTCCGCTCTTAGTAAGGCTTCTAGGAAACACTGATGCTGTTTACACTGCTCTCTTACGTCTTAGACGCGTACATTCCAGAAACATTAGCAGTGAATAATACTAGAGACAAAACATCCTGGTCACTGTCTAGGCTATCACTACCGACCTGATAATGTCTCGTTATTATTAAGGTGAATTGGTGTGAGTGACTTTGGTCAGCGTTTAAAATCGAGGTATTTAGCGCTGGTGAAGGGTGACATGAGGTGAGTATGGAGCGGTACCGGAATGAAGTAGCGGGGGAAACAGGAGATCGCCGAGAAAATCCGCCGACCAACGGCATCGTCCGGCACGATTCCCAGTTATTGTCAGGGGCTGGAAAATGTAACGGATTAAATTGACCTTCAGGTTAGAATGCACTGTTCTGTGCATACTCAAGCCCGTCCTTTTGTCAACTAGCTGCTACTCAGTGGAACAGCGGACAATAAATAGAGGCACGTAATTTTCGCAGATACATTTCAGGTCAGGTTGAACGCCAATTATGTATTCTTCATTGTCATATCTGTGACTTGCTGGCGGCTGTTACGAAACGTGTTTGACTACTGCAAACAAGTAGTAATTAAGGAAATAATGCGAAGTGCTATAACTTGCTAACTGCTTGTACGGTTATAATCCAATAGATAATCGATTGTGGCCAATGGGTGTATAGGACTGACAAGTCTAGACTGCTGCCAGACGAATCCGCGAAATTGACGTACCTCTAACAATAAACGAATAGACTGGGCTTGAATATGCATAGGACAATGGATTCAAACGTGCACGTAATTGAATAGGCAAATTTTCCTGCCCCCAGTTATTATCTAACGACAGACTAGATTACAAGCTGTTGTCCGCTTACTCGGCGTCTTCCATTAGCATACGATGCCGTGGTTTGCAGTGGGGAATGCTTTTGGCTAATAACTAACATTTCCACAGTACATTGCCCACTCGCTTGTAAATCAGTTAAATGCGTAAGATGAAGTGAAGATATGTGGTCAGCACTAGATTTTCAGCGCTGGTGATGCAGTGGAATGAAGGACCGGGGGGAACGGGAGATCCCTGAGAAAACCCGCCGACCAGCGGCATCGTCCGGCACTATTTCAAACACCTGTAAATAGCCTTGCTTGGTGGGAGGCGAGTGCTTCAGCTACAGCGCCAGCTGCAGCCCCTCAAATACGTGGCCAAATAATTCACAGATTTTGACAAGACTAGTTGTTCCGAAATAGATACGCGAATTTTGTACGCCTCTATTCCACATATGATGTTAGGTAGTGTTTAATAGGACTCATTAATTGAGTAACGGTCAATACAATGCGTCGAACTAGTATAAATAAAGTTTCTGACGGGAGAAAATAAGAAAAAGGACATATGAAAAATGTCTCCTTTCCAAAAAAAATCTTACTTTTAGGGAACAAGCTGGAACATGAACCACAATAATATTAACATTCATAAGGGTGTGATATAGTAGGCGTAATAAAGGCCAAATTAAGTCTCCTGATTTCTGTTCCAGAATCAAATATCTAGGATTCCGGCGCTCTTGAAATATGTCTCTCGGCTAAAAATATTTGTTCAGAAAGCCATAAAATTTAGTTTCTTGGATTGTTCTTATTTTACAATGGCTTTGAAAATTTGCAATTTTAAATTAATTAATTTACAGTTTCTTAGTTTACGTTCTCCCTAAGCAGTAAGATGAACCGTCTCAGTAATGTGATAACTTTAAGGCACTTTTAAAAAACAATTTTTGTAAACCATAATTTTAAAACAGCCTGTTCTAACTTAAGTATGAAAAAAAATTCATACCCTTTGGTCCTGCCTTTTATTCACACTAAATATAAACATACAAGAAAAACGAATGTTTTAGAGCAATTTTGCCGCAGTCTGCACTGCAGACTGTCTGAAACGTCGCACACTTCGACGAGGCACATCATTGTCTGAATGAGACTATTCGCTCTATTTCTGTAATCACAAACAGAAAAAAATTACTTATGTCCTGCGGTAGTTATGTAACTAACAAACGCAATGAAGATACCGAAATTTTATAAAATTTGAGAAGTTATTATTAGGACCGGAAAAATTGGCGAATTCATTTTGGTACAAGCTAGCATCAAATTCCACATTTCTACTACGGCAAATACAGACTGGAATAATACACGGGCTCAATGACCTACAGGTAGAGCCAGCAATTTCCCGTGGAAATAATTTTACAACAATTAGTTTTAATACCTTATGTGCACACCTGCAGCTGTGCTTCATGGTCAGTGATTGGCTGTTTTTATCTCTCAGCGTTTCAGGAATCTACCAGCAAATCACAGACGCGTGGGGTTGCTGTAACCTTGTACTGGCTGGCACAGGCAAATGAGCGACGCCTCTGCACGAATACATTCTGCCAATAACCATGAAGTACAGCTGTAGATGTGGAAGTAAGGCATTGAAACCAATTGTTGCAAAATTCTTTTCACCTGAAATTACCGGCTCTACCTAGACCTGTCTTTGAAAATATCTGTGTACTCAGGCAGACATCAGCTGCACACTGACTGATCCTTGACACAGAAGTTAGACCTGCATTTAGTTGATTCTTTATTGTTAACTCAGGGCTCTCTACGAGGTGTCAATAAAGTAGACTGACAATTGAAGAAGTGACTCGAGCTTGCAGTTATTTGAATTATAACACACTGACTGATCCTTGACACAGAAGTTAGACCTGCATTTAGTTGATTCTTTATTGTTAACTCAGGGCTCTCTACGAGGTGTCAATAAAGTAGACTGACAATTGAAGAAGTGACTCGAGCTTGCAGTTATTTGAATTATAACTTGCGCCTAACATATAATGCTAGTTTTTCAGGTACATGATTAATATTGTATCGCTCCTCACTAGGTGCATCACGGAGAACTTGTAATTAATAACAAACTTGCAAGTAGACAAGTAGCTAATCCCTCAAAAGTACGGACTTAGGTTGAATAAACAATAACAGGTGTGCATATCAATGGACCAACATCCAAGGCTCGAAAATATCCAGTAAAATGAAGTCTAGTACAGCACGTGATAATTTTTCTTTTCTTCAGCCATTAATAATGACTACAGCCACGATTTATTTTTTTGAAAAGATTTTGTTACCATTTGCTTTCAATGCCTGATGTGCTCAACTGCAGCTGTTATTTATAGTCAGGGACTGAATGTTTTGACTCCGACTTGTCTTGACTATTGACAAATCAAAGATGTACGGTTCAGTCAAACGATTTACGTGTCTGAACAAAGACATGCTACAAATAAGCATGACGCAGAACTGCTGATGGCCCAAGACTTTACAACAAAATGGTTCAAAATTCTTTCCGGGGTTAAATCGTGGCTCTAATAATGCCTTATTGTGCGAAATATTTAGTCAGAAGTTATTATAAGGGAACTAGTGGAGAAACACAGAAATATTCTAGATTGTTTTGGCAAATTATCTCTTTTTTCTGTCTTACCGACAGCGATATCATTATGGTAGAGAATGCCTACTGAGACAGGTAACAAGGAGTGAATAAGCACTGCACTATAGTTGGATACCTACCCAACAATCGCAGTAAGTTGAATACATTCTCGAATTTACACTGATGTATTGCAGAATTATGCTTGGCGGATTTTTAAAAACACTTTCAAACATCTTTACGCATCATAATATAAATACTTTCTGTCTATTACAGCCATAATTGGCAATATTTCTTTTCGCCAAAATCGAGTGGAATAGTGCACAGGAAAAATATTTTTATTCTACCAAAATCTTACACTGTAACGTTTTAGAGCAAAGTTTATGCCTGACAACAAATTAACATAGGCCCTACAAGATGATTCTTAATTAGACAGGCACATTTGGGAGGTGATAACTGACGACAAAATATAATGAATATATATAAAGACTTATGGCCTGGAGTTATTAAGGGAGGTACCAACGTTTAAAGAGGTTTGGGAATGATTTTGTGTACGTAAATAACACATCGAATGAGATGTAGTTAAAATAGAGGTAACAGTCTAGTTTGTTTGTCGGTTATATCACTACTGTCCCAAAAAAAATATATTTTGTAGATGTTAATTACATGTTCTGTAAATGAAAGATACTCTTTGCTCCTTCTATTTAACACATTTCTAGGAACATTTTAGTTAGCTTCTAAGTCAAACCAGGACTCTCGTTTTTTTTTTTTTTTCGCAACAGAAGAATAGCAAGTACAATACTGTATTGGTTGTTATAATTGCTGACTGCAAAGGTCCACGGAGAACCCCAAAGGAGAAACTTCTTGCAGGCTTCGAAATACTTTATACAACACGGGAAGACTTAAATCGCCTAAAGACGGGCGTATCCCGATTTCAATAAAATTTTAAGACGTGGGGCTACATTACTACTGATGAAAGATGTGGATGGTGTGGACCCGGAGGTACACACCACTTGTTAATCTGCAGAAAACTGGATGAACTCTGCCCCATAGATGACTTGGTTACAACAAAAATACAAGGATATTGATGCTGCAACTTTCTGGTTAAATTGGAAATTCGAAAACTTGAAAACCTTGGCGCATATCACTTTCATCACCACATGGCATATTATAGTATCATTTAATATGTTAGATTGGTTGAATTAACTAAGTTAGTTTTATAATAACGTATATTATAATTTCACAAAATAACTTTGCCGTTCGTAATAGTGGTCTGCCTGAGGCATAGCCTGCGAGTAATACTTGTAGAATATCACGTAGGAGGCTGTGGTAGGCAATTTTCGTTGAATTAAAAAACTGATAATATACAGATCCTTAAACACAGAGATTGTACCACGTTATGGATACACAAAATAGCAAAAATATAACTCCGTACATTTCACTGCGCGATGGTCACATTTATTTTTCAGATCGTATATCTGATGGTTTACAAACTTTCATCCTCTTTTTAGCTACCTTAGGGTATGAATTTTTTAAAATACTTCCTTGTTGCTCATCTACGTTAATAAGAAACTCCTGTGCACAATTTCATGTTTACAGATCCGCCCGTTTAAGCTGTGAATTGTCAGTCTCAGTGTTATAATTTTATTAAGTATACTGTTTGAGGTCTTGGACAAGATTAAATAAAATAATTCCAGCAAATAAGGTTCATTTGTAAAGGAAGGCCGATGATGAGGGGAAATTAATAATTCCCCTCGAGCAACGTGCGAATCTGGAATGGTATATTATCAAACAGCAGCAGTGTTATAGATGAAAGGACGGACGGCACAGGACAGCCGGCCAACACTTGGCTCAATGTCCCAGGGAGTTGTTTATCCGCCACGATCTGGTCAGCTCATCTCCACCCTGATACAATCAATTACCGCAGGCTTAGCGGCATATGCCCCGGCACGACCAGGAGGTGTGTGGGTGGGAAGGTGGGTCCAGGCCCGTGGGAGGGTGTACACGTGGACTCGAGAGGTAAAAGGGATGGATGGATGGAAAGAGAGTGGGAGCAGAGAGGGACAGCTGTGTAATCCCTGCCAAGGCAGGATCATCTGTCCGGCGTCATTATCAATACATGAAGCCGTCTGCACACACAAGCTGGGAGCACTGCAGGTGTGAGCTGTGATAGTTGACACTTCTGCCATGACCTGACCCCGTCTCTGCAGCTCATCATTAATATGACTGCCTCAATTGGGTTCTGTGGTTTTAAGAGAGCGTGGGTACCAAAAAAACGCTGTAAATATCAACTGAAATTTCCCGGTATTTGAATATCTATGTAGAAAGCTCAAAAACGTTTGGCGCGCTAGAGACTCAGTAGCGACGGAGCTATAAGGGCGACTACAGCGCGCTTCAAATGCTGCATCGCCACTAATGAGCAAAGCGCTGACCTAGCATACAATATTCTCGCATTTACATTTTACTATGGGACTCTAAGCAGGTGTCATGTATTTTTTTGGTGGAAAGTCTGTAGCATAGTTTAGTTCACGCTTCTATCACAGTTTCGCATACGTTTGGGAAAATACAGATTTTTAATGAGGGCTTTGAAATAATGTTTTTAATTAGCATTGTAGTAGAAAAATTACATTTCGTACTTGTTTGAAGTGTATTTTCTTTTCGTACATTGGCTCAATGTGCGCTGGAATAGTTTCATCAAACAAGAATTATATTTCCTCGCATTACAACGCATTTGAAGCGCGAAGCAGGTTGCAGTTTCAGCAAGATTTTCGCCAGAAGCCTTCGTCTGGTACATTTTTCTGCACTCGGGACAAAATGTACAAAATTTCTGCGTCAGAGCTTTGTGACCCAGAATTTAGTCACTTGGGCAAAGTACTTGCTAACACAGTTGGCAAAAACAAGTATATTATAATATTGTTATTTTTAATTTTATTTTATATAAGTTTTAAAAAATACGTCTTCGCAATTACATTATTAAAAAATTTATTAATTTAGCACATCCACATATTAAACTATCAATCATCCTGTTCCTTTATTTCCAGCTTAATAACTGAAACAGTGATTTCAAACCCGACCCTAGTCCACACATTTATCAAAACGGTATTGTTACTTCAAGCTGTCACATGACCTGCGCTTCATTGAATTATGATAACAACGGACACTTTCTCTTTTGTTGCTACATTAAAGGCCTGGTGATCACTGTAGTTCTTATACTAATTAGTTTTTTCTTCTTTCTCCTGAACTATATCTGTTTGTGGACTTGTGTGGTTTTTTAATTCACTCTTTCAGTTGTTGTAAGGTGCATGGTTTGTTTATTTGCGTTCATCACATATTCCACCTGCGTGTAACTATTTTGCCAGTTTGGGATAAGAAATGTCACATTATCAATGCCGTCTCTTGATCAAAACAGATTCCACACGGAAGCGGCTCAATGGCGTGCTGTCCATTCGTCGTCAAATCATCTGAATGTGAAGTTAAATAAATATAAACCGGTTTTAACATTACGCGTTCGAGGCGCCAAAACAAGGGAGCTATAAGTGCCACACTGGCACGCTCCAAGAGAACAACTACACCACTAAACGCGGACTGCACTTGTGTACAGTTCTTTAGTTTACATTGCAACTGTAGGCGCTGACCCTGCAATTTATTTATATTATTTGTCAATAGTATGCAATAATGATCAACGCAGACTTCCATGTTCGTGCCATATGAATTCTGAAGTGCCTTTTACGGCAGATTGGAAAAAATCAGTTTTAGACGTTCTGAGGGTCCCAAAACTACACTTCTCATAACGGATTTGTCGTTATTAAATAAAATTACATAGTCATACTGTGAGACATGTTTACCTTTCGTAGATTAACGTATTGGAACGCGAGCGACAGTTTCGTAAGAAAACAAGTAAAGGTATCCTGCTATAATGCAATTCACACACCATTTTTACTTTAGAAACTTGACCATTTATGTGTATGTTCAATACGTCATACACTATAAATTATATAATTAATAATATGTTGTGTATTTTGTGAATAAAATATTTACAAGCTAACACAAGCACTCAAATAAAACGTTCAACCATTTTTGTACCCCTCCCCTTCACAATAAAATTTTCCATGTCTAAACGAAAACTATGAAATTATATCTGTGAATTAAAATTTCATAAAATTAATTTTTACCTGTAGACACCACTTAAAATATTTAACCGTTCTAAATCCAATGTTTATTGCCCAACCTATCCGCTTCTTTTCACCAGCCACTGGGACCATTTACGGCTGAGTTGCGAGGAGTTTACCTGGTCTGTGACTTAAATCCAAATGCGATGCAATGAAATCAACTGGAAAAAAGATCATATTAACTTGTTGACAGTTATGAAATTGGATATTGAGTAACACAATTGTCTCAAAAAAATTCAGGTATACACTTGTCCAAGTATTTGTTGGAGTCGTTATAAAATCCAGCAATGAATTTCTCTGGAATCTTGAAATAGATTAGCATTAAATAAGTGTTTAATATAATAATCTACAACATTTTCAATTGTATCGTAAAATTTTAAGTATACATACGAACAAACCATTTACTTACCATTCATTGTAACATGCAGAGCATCATGTTAAATAAGTACTACTTTTACGTTTGTATTACTAATATAAAAATTTTAAATTATTATTATAACAGTAATTAATTCTTTCAAAAATGTATGTGCTTTTCAACACCGCCCTCACACTTATATTTGATAAAATATCACAAACATAGTATAAACTACAATATGAATTTTTAAAATAATTTCTGAATACTGAAACCCCCAGCTCAATGCCACTAAGGTCATTACGTCTCGATTTACATCTTCATATTACATAGAATCCTTCTAAAACACGACGCCATAGGCTACCCAATTTCTAACATAAAAACTACCATACCTGTGAAACAGCTTGTCAGTAAAATATGCCTAGATGGAAAGCATTATGTTAACAATTTACTTACTTAACACAGATATTTTTAATAATGGCGAATTATTTGACTAATGCAAGCAAAAAAGTTAAATGCAATTTGTTTCAAAACAAACAATTTGCATTCTTCTATAATAAACTTAAACTTGTCAAGAAAACGAGAATTCAGGGACATTACTGCATTTTGTAACTATACATTTACAAATTTACAGCCGTATAAACCAAGCTAACTATTCCTGAAATCTAATGTGGCCTGTGGTTAAGTTATAACTTGTAAGTTAGCGTTATGAATACATGCAAAAGTTCTACTGGTAAAAAATAAATAAATAATGAAATAAATAAAAATAAAACATAAAAAACCTTTTTAAAGTTTACTTTTTTTTAAGTAAGCTCTCTCAATGCGTTATGGTAGGTATCAACCACATGTCTTACTATAACGACACTATTGAATGCCCACTACAAGGTTAGAGAAAATATACATGATATGTGAATGAAGAAATTTTGGTCAACATCTAAGTCTTTAGCACTCATAAGAGTGCGACATGAGGTGAGTACGTAGCAGCGCAGGAATGACAGACTGGGGAAACAGGAGATCCTAGATAAAACTCGCTACCAACAACATCGTCCGTCACGATTCTACACAAGTTAAGAAAAAATTGTATTTCTTCTTCTTTTTGAGGAATGTATATCCGCTGACGCTGCTTCTCTGCCCCAGTCACATACTCTACATTGGCTTTCTGCAGTGGTCATATTTCTCGCTTCTATTTCCTCATCCACATCGTCTTGCCAGCTGCGTGGTGAGCGAACCCTTTTATTCAGTTGGGAAGGTATCCATCGTAGCTGGTATTCTGTCTTTTACAATGGGGAAAAAAATTGTATATGTGATTTTACAAGCTAAATAATTAATTTCTGCTTGGTCTGTCACGAGATATGTGCAATTTTGGCTGCCCTTCGTCGTTAATAGAAGTCTTCGTCGGTTTTAAATTCCCACGTTTGACACGTGTGAACAACGGAGTGATAAGGGTCAGAGTACCACGCTCTAATTCACAGCGCCCTGAACTGGCGTGCAAGGTTTTCCTTGTAGTATTTATTTTCTATGGGACTTAAAGCTGTGACCCAAGAATTCTGTTTTAGATATTAAGAAGTAAATACCAAAATCATGCCTATCACGTTGCACATAGCGAATTTATGTGGTATTTTCTGAGTTACACCAGTAAAAAAAATGCAATTTTTAGGGGTTTGAAAATCATATTTCTAGCAAATGTGCTGAATATTTTGAATTATAGAATCATAGTTTCAAATGTGTGTTCTTGTCTTGTATAAACGTAATCCTAACTAATATTATAAATGCGAAAGTAACTCTGTCTGTCTGTCTCGCTTTCACGCCAAAACTACTGAACCGATTTAAATGAAATTTGGTATACAGATAGTCTAGAGCTTGAGGAAGGACATAGGCTACTTTTTAATGCGAAAAAAAGGGTTGTAAGGGGTTAAAAGGGGGGGTGAAAAGTTGTATGGAACTATCGTCATTTTTAGAGCTAGAAGTTTGAAACTTGAGATTTAGCGTTAGCGTAAGTGGACCTGGTATATATAAATATAACATAACTATTAATAAAGCTCAGGGACAGACACTTAAAGTTGCAGGAGTACATTTAGAGAAAACATGTTTTTCCTATTGGAAAATTCTATGTGGCATGCTCACGGGTCTTAAATCCGCAAAATCTATATGTTTTGGCAAAAAATGGCAAAACAAAAAAATGTTTTTATACAAATGTACTTGCTTAAATAAACTCATATTAATCTTCATACTATCTTTATACTTCTTGTTTTATATGTATGTCTTATTTGTGAAATGATTAATAATTTAAAAATGTTACCCAAAGACACTATTCCACGCGGACGAAGTCGCGGGCACAGCTATAAGTATGAATATAAGTTAAAAGGTTCCGTGTATAAAAGAATACACATGACACGCTGTAACGCTGTCCATACGCCATCGCAGGCAAGGATATGTCTTGAGACATAACACCCAGTTGACAGAGTTACGTAATCGAGGTCTGCGTAAGCTGTGATAATTCACGAGATTTAATAAGCTTAGCGACGGAGCGGCGGGCTCAGATTCCAGTCCCGGGCTGAAGAGTTTCGGCAGCAGTACCGCAGAATCTTGGCCGCTACCGGGAATGTCGTGCCGGCTCAGCAAGAATGGAAGGTCGCAATGGGACCACACAGCGTCTTGAAGCCGGCAAATAGTAATTGCTGGGATTCCTGAGCTACGGCGAGGAGCTCCTATTAAGAAACTGCACGGCGGCGGTAAAACGCATCAGCGCGGGAAACTTCTGAATTCCAAGTGCGGCTGCGAACTTTTACCGCAGTTCCGGCCGGCAGGCGCGCCCTTGGACAGGTGCCAGGAGTCGAACTGTGCGGCTCGCAAGTGAGATGTATTCTGCTGACGTCACTATGCCTAACAAGTACTCTTCGCTCACTATCGTTAGTACACGTATATCGCCTTCCCAGGTCGTAGTGCGATGTGCTGAGCTTCGGCTGGTGTTAGTTAATCTATTTATACGTCAGGTCGTTCGGGATCAAGTGAGCACTAAATATTTAACATTCAAAACCCACTAGATGTTTCTAGATGTAATTAAACATTAACAACAGTTACATTACTCTTTTAATAGTTGACAGCGAATTGCCGAATATAATTCCGTGTACTTTCCTATTTAAATACTACAATAGTGAATTAAAATCAACTGAAATCGACATATTTGTATTTTTTTTATTTATTTAATTTTTCTATTCTTTATTTTTTTTTAGGAAACTAAATAGGTTCCTATTGACTGCACAAGTATCGGACACACACAAATATCAAGTGACGTGTCCAGAGAGGTTAGCCGTTACGTGCGGAAATATGCGAATTTACTGAAAATATAACTCTTATCATGTTTTTTTTTAGTTCATATTCACCCACCTCCCCCTTCCCCCTTTTTTCCTGTCTATAAGGAAATAATTTCCTAGACTTATCGATTTTACGTTTGCTTACTTGTAACTAGTTTGACGACTTAATTTTGAAATATTAAAGCTAGTAGCAATATAAGTCATTTCTTAACATAACTTTTTAAGTAAAAATGACTGTTGCCAATACTTAATGATGTAAGACTGAATTCAGTAAATTATAAGATTATCTCCAATCTCGTTAAACACATTTCAAAATAGTAAATATATGTAAACAAATATGACTTTAAAACAACCGTTAACACATTCTCTATTTCCTACTTAGCTTTGTTAGCATACAAGCTGTGCTGCAGATTTAGCTCAACTTGCAGCTTTGTCACTCTAACACTTGATCACTGAAGCACCAATCTGGTGTACAAAGAGGTTTTTTCAATTAAAGTAAATATTATCAGTTATGAATAATACTCGCGAGCAAAGCCGCGGGGGACTGCTAGCAATACTATAAAACAGTATTCCCACTAACAGCTTTTGTCATTTCTAGCTTGACAACTGCGATTGTTTATGACTTAACTAATAATAAAGAGTGTCACTTTAATGCGAAAAAATTTTGAAAAGCTTCGGACTACACAAATTCATTGACGTGGAGTTTTGTTTGGGATGCAGGAAGCAAAATAATACAAAAAGAAAGCGACATTCTAAAACTAGTAAGACGAAGCTCACTGTGATCATTTCAGAGTGGGCGGTAAAGAGAAAGCAGTCGCTATTCGCCCATACATTAGCCAGTGGATCACGTCATGGAGAGGAATTGCGTGGAAATTGTATTTATTTATTTGTTTACCCACGTACATTTCAGTCATATGCCGGTTTACAATCAATACGTGAAACGTATACAGCAAAATTAATATTTAAAGGAACAAAAATTAAAATAAAATTATAACTAAAAAAAAGAACAATAAAAAACAAGTGACAAATGGTTATATATATATAATATTACAACAACAATAAAGAAGTAAATACTTGTTACAATTCTTATTTCTAATCTAATTACAGCCAAATAAATTTCAATAAAATACACTTGCTCCTTGTACACTAATAATTTTGATCCTTTATAAGTTCGTGTTTAGTGGACTCGTATTTGCTTTTAACATCTGGACATTCGAGTAGCGTTTCTTGTTTACAGGCATGCCATCCCCCAAATTAGTTATCATATATGAAAATGACGTTATGTATAGAGATCTTCTATGGGCTGGTACTCGTAGGTTCTTTGCGTGGCGGGTAGAGTTTCTGTAGACGTAGGAACTCGCGATTCAGTTTTTTTTTTTTTACATGTCGTTACCATAGTGTTACTATGAGTGTTCAGTTGTCAATATGCTGGTAATTGTACTGTTGCACAGTGAAGTAATTGGGTCTCGGAGTACTTATTACGTTCCAGAGGCCAATGCGGTGATGGCTTGAGCTTCTTCCCTGGCTCGCCTCCATTTTATAGCATCGAATGTTCCAGAGATCATAACCCACTAATTTCAGACGTACCAAACCTGCCAGGGCATAACAACGCAACTTTTATCCTCCAAATTTAAATGATGAATATATTTGTATCGAGTAACCATGCAAGCGAATATATGTGCTTGTCCCTGACATTTCGAATTTATTAGTTTTCCAATATAAGTACATTTTTGGCACACCAGATAATAGAATTTTCATCTAACATAACGTAAAGCTATTTCGTACAGGAGACATCGGAAAATATAACTGAAATAGTAATTAGTAAATAAAACTAGGAATGTTTTTTTTCGACAGACGATATATGTAACTAAGTACACATAATACTCTGGAAGGTTGAGATCAAGCAGTCTCAAAAACAATATATAAACCACCTTAAACTTCTACATACTTTCTTTTTGCTATTTTTACTGACAAGTGTCATAACAAATTCGTTCAATGTTTTATAGTGTAGGCCTACGTGGAATATTCAACACAGAAGCAATTTCACCTTGCTTCACAAGTGAAATAATGAAACATGCCTTGTGGTACATATGTCCGTTACGTACGGCTTAAACGGTACACCCAATAACGCATTACTGGTGTGTCTATAATGTAATGCATACTTGATTTGCCTTTCTTTTACGAAAAAATTATAATCATATTCTATTATGTTCCTCTTATTATGTACGTTACTAGAATTTTAACTTTAAACATTGCGTTTCAACATCCTAACCAAACTGTGTATTAAGTATTACGAATTTCGTTGTTTTATAATTACGCTGAACTAGAGGGTATCGGTAGAAAAAGTTCTTATGTTCAGTACATTTCTAAATTAAATATTTTATGACCAAAATATAAAACATCATATTTTAACAAACGTAAAAATTTATTTCAAATATTACTTCAGGCGAATGTAGTTTGAACGAACAAAAACAAAATAACAATGTTAGAGGACATTCAACTTTATTGTTTTCCTCACTTCTCTCTGAGTAATATCTCCATTCGGATGCAGTAGCAAATATAAACGACGAGATGCAAGGACCTTGGTAACACAACAGATGTGCAGCAAGTTAAGTCGAATATGATATCTTCTTTCAACAATTCTGCCATCGAGATACAGATAAACTACATATTATACTCCAGTAGAAACAAAAAGAGAGTAGATTAACAAAATAGGTTATGTTTCACAAAAGTTCATCACTTATGGACTGGCAAAATATATTCCCGTGACATATTATATCTAATAACATTAAAACGTATATTATTATGTTATTACCACGTTTACCACCCCTTATACAACATTTTTCAGATTACAAGGGACAAAGCTTGCTTCACAAAGATCACAGAATCCATTATTTGTAAATATACGATTTTATGTGTTATATATTATAACACATAAAAATCGTAAATTTACAAATATTACATATGTGTATATATATTTATAAATATATATATAAATAAATATATTTATAAATAAATATATATATAAACAAGCAGACATACGTATACAAATACCCTTCTGGTTACAAATTTATGTTTTGCTCAAATGTTTGATGACTTCGTCCCCATGAAAATATAGTTCGAAAATAGTGATCACTGTTCATAGTGTAATACGTTTTCATCTCGTTTTCATGCTCATTGAAGTTAATATCACGTAATCCAAAACATAAAACCTTCTGCAAAGTAGACAGATTGAGAGTAAATAAAAAATATCTGTAAATTAACATGTGTTTGTAAACTGCAGTTGCTTACGAAAAATATGCAGACGTTAAATTATATCTTAAGCTAGTACATTACATAATTAAAAAACACAAGTAGGCCTACATTAATACTATTAACACAACAATGAAACTAAATTTGAAAATACGAGAAGTATATGTTTCGTTTTACTTATTGTTGACACTATTCGAGAAAGATATGTTGAAATGCTATGCGCAAAAAAATGGAATGTTTAGAAACTGTCTCTTCGTCTTCGTCCAGCAGTTTTCATTCTGTAAAGTTATTTTTATTATGATAACTCGGTAGAAAGCTTGGTAAATTAAATATTTAATATGGTTTCAATATAAAAATGCAACAACAAACTGTGCAGCTGTATTTTTTTTTCGCGAAACTATATCTTTTAAAACTACTTAAATGTAGAAAGAAAATTATGTTATCTTAACTTGTGTGATTATGCTATTTTTTAAATATTCTTGCAATGGGGGCGAGTTACAAACTAAAAAAGTATTTTGGACGTACACGATTGCAGTAATAACGTATCTCCAAAATACTTCTTTAGATTGTGTGTTTATGTATTGCGCAGGTATTTGGTTTTTCACTGTGTAAATCCAGAGAACCAATTGGGAAAAAGGACATTTACAAAGTTTAGGAGCACAATTCAACGGTTAGTTACGAAACATCAAACATAATGTTACGCACATCTTAACCAAGTAAACAAAGGAGTATGAAAGCAATCCAAGTGAATTTATTTTAAATTTACATTCGCAGTGAGAACTCAATGGTATTAAAGTATACCTTGCTGTAATTTAGCTCATGGTTGCAATATAATGGTTAGTACAGAAAACACGTATTTTAATATTCTCCTATTAGTTAAGGAAGTTTTATACATAGCCCAGTATATTTAAGCAAGAAAAGATGATGTGAATAACAAAATAGCCTACTTTCTTCACTGCTAATACAAAAACTTTCTACGGGCTTCATAAAAGCTTCTATCGTACGAAAAACTTAACTGCTAGCTGGCAGTGAGGCAATTATACCAGAATATACCAACGTTAATAGTACATTATGTTCCAACTGTATAATAAATATGTGCACTAGTTTTATAGTTATGAGGCAAAAGTTTTCTTAACTAAGGTGGCATTATCTTACAAAATGTCGGTCAAAATGTGCTAGGAGCATAGGCCAAGGTGTTAAATAAAATTAATGTGTGATTACATTTTTTCATTGCCAAGTGTTCCTAGAATTTACATTTGAATTTTAGAAAGGCATCAATTGTTGGTTAACGTGCACATAGCATAATATAGACGTATCGAAAATTAAGTATTTTCTATCAGTGCAGAAGTCTATAACTAATTGTATTCTATAAACCTAATGATGATTAGAGATTATGGTATATTGCGAAATTTTTTTGTGTCAACGTACCCTTCAAAATACTGTAGTTACACGCAACATGTATGATTGGATGATTCACGTCTGACACTCCGTAGCTGTCTGCAAACCAATAGCAGGCAGCAAATACTACAATAGCTGGATTCTTATTGGTTCAGTCAAACAGGGTAATAAATACAAGTACAGGGAAAAGCCAGTGAGGTTTCCATAAGCTGAACGTACGTTGAAACCCAGCAAACAGTCAAGTTTTCCCGTGATAAACCATCATCTTTAATGATGATTAGAGCTGGTGCAATTTCGCGAATTCAATGACCTGCACGTTATAATCAAACATCCTATGCATACTCAAGTCCCGACCATTTGTCCGCTAGCTGCTACTCAGTGGAACTGCAGACAAAGAACGAATAGACACGACTTGGGTATGCATAGGACAAAGGATTCTAACATGAATATGCGAAATGTCACCATCTCTAATGATGATATAAACACTAGCTCGCAAAATTACGACCCAGAGCTTCTTATTGGTTAGGTTAGCCCTGCGAAGGTGTTATGATAAGGGACAGGAAAATTTCGCGAATCTAATAACCTGCAGGCTAGATTCCATTGTTCTGTGCATATTCAAGTCCCGTCTCTTCGTTCATTACCTGCTGTTTCACTGAGTAGCAGCTACTGGACAAATGGTCGGGCCTCGAGTAGGCACAAGACAGAGCATTCTAACATGAAGGTAATTGAATCCGCGAAATTTTCCTGTCCCTAGTTATGATTAGAGGTAGGAAATTTTGCGAAAAGATGTTTGCAGCACTTTGTTTCAGTGTCTTACATACGCACCTGCAACCCCGCTTTGTGGTCAGTGATTGGATGCCGTAACACCCAGCGTCTTGAGGTTAAACCCGCAAATCACAGACGTGATGTGTCGCAGTTATCCGTGTACTGATTGGTACATTCTAATCTGCCAATAGCAATGAAGTTGAGCAGCAGGTGTGCATAAAGCACTGAAACAAAGTGGGGCAACGATCTTTTCACCACAAATTCCCGTCCCTAGTTATGATGAAATACCTCTGGCAACAGCAGTTTTCCCCATTTAAAAGCTCTGGCTTCACGCGTGGCTAAACCCGAAGTTACTCCTAGCTGCAATATTTGGCTGGCAGGGACACTGTCTCTTATTTTCAAATAACCTATACGTGGTTGCTTCACTTTGGCTGCAAGGCTAGACGACCAGATTCATGGGAGTTCAAATAACACTACGAACGACCGCCATACCTGTTCCAAGAGAACTATACACGACGACCGAAAATAACAGAGAAGCGTGAAATAGAGATTAATTTGCACATTACGTTAACGTATAGCATGAGCCTCGCCTGGAGGACGGGCTGCAGACAACAGTGGGACCAGGTCAGTAATCACACAAGACAAGGGCCTCAGTGATTATCTCCACCTGAACTAAAGTGCAGCAATATAGCGCAATTTATCGAGGGAATCAAGTGTCTATCTTCTTCAAGCCTTCTAGCCGTCACCAGCTCGCCAGGACGGTCCTGGGTCGACCCACGACGTGCCGCCGTCCGTCGTTAACCGAACCTTTCATCAGCAGCCTCCGGCATCATGCTAACGGTGAGGTCTAAGGTATCCAAAGAGTCGCCTATCATGATGTAAAGTATAAACTTTACGTAATTAACTAAACAGCCGCTCCCCTCCTAACCAAACTGTGTAGTACTACCGTGTAGTATTCTGTAATATAAACTAAATAAAGTTAAGTCACCGTATTTTTTTCACCATATTTAATTTAACCGTAACCCTCACCAGAAGTATAATTTACTTAACTAGTTTCAGGACAAAGTGCCTACCTCTGACTACAGCCACCCCAACCCCTTTACTCACGTGTAAAAATATTTAAAATAAATGTTTTACAACCATAGGCATATCGCGAAGTCACATTGCGCAACACTTCGGTACATCACGATTATCATACTAAAGGTTGCAGAGAGAAAAATTTCAACTCAAATGTTGTTCCGCACTACTGAACTAAAAGGTTCGTCATAACACGTTTCAAAATTTCATTTCTTATTCAGACAATCTGTGTAAGTGAAGGAGCTGAGCTATTTCAGATAGACTATCAGTTCGTTTACTTTTATTGTAGGCTTCTGCTGTCATTTTATTGCAGTGATCTGTATTAGAGAGCGTCCGGCAGAGCTGTAGTTTCAAATAAATTGTATTAATACAGATAAACGTTTTAAAATACTCTTTTAAATGTAAGAAACTAGATTAATTGACTAAAATGGCGGCTAAGTAAATGGAAAATAGTGTTGACTTCAGCACGACATGACCCGATAATTTTAATTTCTTGTTCTGAATTAGTTAGTGAGGTTAGGTTATAAAAGCGTCTTACTAATACAAATCAAATCAGTAAAGTGTCAACATTTTCGTCACATAAAAATTGTTCGTGCGTGCAATATATGGCCCGCGTAGTTTATATCACGAACGCTAGTTTTTATCTGACTACATAAACCCGTTAGTTAGTTTCTTACTTTAAAAATCGCCTTTACCGTGAACCTTAGATATTTTGTGAACAACTGATATTGTTATTTGCCGATTTGAAATTGGTTAAAATTTAATATTATAGACAAGTATTCTGTACACTTTTCAATATTTATTAAACACTTCAGAACGTGAACACGAAACTATAACAGACATTCAAAATTTCATACTTCCATGCTGTTTATTGTCGTTCAATCTGACAGAAATTGTGCAACGAGGTCTCATTACCAACTACGAAACACGTATTGGATCATCCAGAAACTAGGAAGTTTTAATTAGGGTTCCGATAACTAGACTAGTTGTTTTATTGTTCTACACTGTGATGCGGTGTAACATGCAGGTAATGTAGTTAAACTTCATGATTCGTTTATATCTGTAACGCTGTTGGTTGTAATTAAACCTACCCACACGTCAGTTTGTATAGAACATGAAAATTCCAGTCTCTTAGTAACGGCGTTGTCGCATAATAGATTTAAACTGTAGACAGATTTTTACAGTACGTTGATTTGAATATTTTTGTCAGGTAAAAAAGGCTCATTCTGAGTGATTATTCCACTGCAATAATGAATTTAAATTTACTTTAATGCGTATGGCAAAAAAAGCTAATATAAGAGTTTGCTAGCAATTAATTTTATAAAACGTGCTCATTAAAATTCACAGTCAAATTTATGAACGTGCTGCTCATTAAAATACACGACCACGTATGGGGTTTAATTTTGTTGCATTTTAAAAATTTAATGTGCAGAGATGTTATTCAAGCTGGGCCATCGTTAGAGATGATGGTATATCGCGAAAATGTTTTGTGTCAACATAGCCTTGAAAACACTGACACAACGTAGCTGTCTGCAGACCAATAACATGCATTAAATATTAAAATAGCGGCATTATTATTGGCTCAATCAAATAGGGCAGTAGCTCCACGTACAAGAAAATGCCAGTAATCTTTTGATAAGTTGAACGTATGTTGAAGCCTAGCAAATAGTCAAGTTTTCCCGCGATAAACCATCATCTCTAGCCATCGTATATTTCTGAGCCGGCGTGGCAGGACAGTAGGAGTTGTACATGTGACCTTGTATGATTGGTTTAAAGTTCTACAGGACGTGACACACAAACTACTGGTCAACATCAGAAGGCAGATAAGCACATAGTAACTTGCAGTCCAGAATGCTGTCAAATTACAATGAGGAATTTTAAACTCCCTAGTAATGTGTAACAACAATGATGTTTTCACTGAAGCTTTATTTTTAACAGTCGAATGGTGGAATTTTATTCATTTAGTATTTCTTTAAGCAAATTTAATTAGTAGACAGTGGTACGTAACAGGATAACAATTTAACAATTGTAATACCTTCAAATATAAATAGCAACAGAAATAATATAAATCCAAAAAAGTACAACTTTTTATTCGTACAATTTACCCTAAGGAAATTTATAACCTGAAATATAGAGACATCCTTGAGATACATACTGCTAAATTTCTAAGACGTTTACTTTTGCTCCATTTCTATTTAACAAAAAATATAAAATTGTTGTTTACTTGTGTACAAAAGATGCGTGGAGGTTTAAATTTGAAGAAAATTAGTGTCTAGGGCAATTTTATTAAAGGATGGAAGAAACCAAAGCCAATTGCAATTAAGTAACAATTTACATTATTAAATTACATTTTAGATGGATAACTAAATAAAACAGAACAAGCGCACAAAAGTACGGCAAAAGTTTGTATTTATGGTCAGGAAATACAAAATTTAAACGATCTTTGATAAAAAAAAACTATGAAAACGTGTTCCTTTCCGTAAATAACAAATGTTGTCATTATACACCCGCAATTTCACATACATTTTCTATGAACTGAGCCTACCTAAATCATGTAGTGTTTATGACGTGAATAACTTGAATCCCATATTTCTTACGCCTTACTATTAAATATCCGTAAATATTGAACTGAGTTAGTACAGGAGTAGCTCTTATATTATTTTCAAAGTTATTGCACAAGTTCAATAAATTCGAAACTATTGACGATATTCCAAATAATTATTTGATAACACAATACTAAATTACGTAAATGCGACTCATATAACATAACGTTTTGCAATACGTTTTACACTAACGTATGCTGATATAACTCGTGCGATTCTAAAAAAAATAATGCATATAAATTTGTTTGTAAATAATTGTCAATCTAATTTACATAATTAATAACCTATATCGGCACAAAATAATTGATTACAGCAAACGTAAAAATACACATAGTTATTTTCCTCTAGTTCTGTAAAATAATACAAAATTTTAGTTTAGAATGTTGATTTGGTTTTAGTTTTCCATGCATGAAAATTTTCCTCAGATATTGAATACGATAAAATTAAATGCCAAGAACACGTGCATTTGGCGTTCCATGCATGATTATATAGGTTCTGTGGCTTCGGAGCATCATTAACATGGACTCCAAATCAACAGAGTGCTTACTCAATCGTCAGGCAATGTTATGGACCATTAAACTATAGCTACGGCTAGGAATATTTCGCAATTTCAACAACCAACATGCTAGAATCCATTATCCTGTGTATACCGAAGCCCTACCACTTGTCCATTACATGCTACTCGTTCAGACAACAGACAATGAATGAATAGATGGCGCTTGAGTACGCATAGGACATTGGATTCTAGCATGCAGGTCATTGAACTCGCGAATTATTGCTAGCCCTAACTATTGCTTTAAATCGCTAATGTAAATACTTAGTCACCCAAAACAAATCGAATATTAGCAATATATCTTACAGACTTGTGTTGGGTGAAGCAAACATAACTTTTTTGTAATAATAATACAAAATGTATACCCAAATCTATACTTCATCGATTTCAAACAAACGTTGTCTGCTGAGACTGTACATCGCAAACTTAAAACTAACTGAATAGCCTCCTGAATTAGCCATTTTGGAAAGTGTGACTTAATTAAAACAAGAATGATTTTGTCGTATCAAAAAATTGTTAAATAGTTCCCACAAAATAGCTGCGAAAACATAAATTTTGTCTCGAATCGTAACAAACTCTACTAATCTCAAAGCTTGGACAATGAAAGTTACAAGAATAACATTTTGATTGTGTCTGTATATTATTAATTTTTAATTCTCTTATTTTTACATGCCAAAATATATTACCTACAAAACTAGACAGTTTTCAATCCAATGCTTAGAAACAGGCAAGTCAACCTTGTTATCGAATAGTGAAAAGGCTACCGAGATATTACATAGTGTTGTAAATGTTCAAATAGCTGATATTTTGAAGACGAACATATTTGTGGTCGGGAGCTATAAGCGTCATATGTGAATGCTAAGTACGATATTATTAGACACCAGAACATTTCTCTGGTTCACAGACCCGTAGACTAACCTCCAAGAATATATGTGTACTGTTATAAAACTCATATTATTGTCGGTTTTATTTTACAGTTTCATTTACTAGTTGTTATTCTTGGGGGGTTTCACTCAGATTATAGCTGCACTATGGGCTTATTTAGGTATTATTTAGTGTCAAGTGACAGACATTTATGGTTAAACGGCATTTACTGTACTACAACGGCAGGTACTGCGAATTCAAAGATGGTTACAAGTACTGTAATAATTTAGAAGGGGAACGCAATATTACTGATTATTAAAATATTATTTTAAGTCGAGGGTTGCTGCTATATAACTAGATCCGTCGACCTTACTGACAGCTGGATTGATGAGATAGACGGCACCGACGGACGAGCATGCCCCTACCGGGACTCGATCCACGAGCCTCGGAGGAGAACTGGACAGCTGTCGATTGGACGAGTGCTGGCAGGTGACAGCCCCGGTCTACTTGGTAACAAGAAGTTATATGGCGTGCTTGTCCTAATTATTGTGCCACTACGAGGGGGGTATAGGTGAGTTGCTGTCTTCCGTGGTTTCCCAAAGCTGGCCTAATTGCTTCCCGAACCTCTCGCTGTCCGGCTTGCCAGGCAATATTATAACAGTACTCAAGAAGACAGCAGCTATTATTTGCCTGCTCCTAGACGTTTAAACACTTTAAGGGGTTTTCGGGGGTAAAGCACAAGATGAAGGGGCGGGGACGTTTGGAAATAAGTACCGCTATTAGTTTCTACTAACAACCAAAACATTAGTTTTCCCATAATTATTTCCGATAAAGAAACCTTCATTTCGTGGGTTGCGCAGGCCTATTAGACACACAACGGACGGTCGCGTACAATATGAATATTGCACAGGAAGGGCTTCAATCCATTCCCCTCCACTGCCTTCATACGGTGACCTCTAAACACTAGCGCTCTTACCTCCCCTACCCGGGGCTAAACATAGGTTTGTCCAGCAGTATTTGTTCATTGTCTGTTGTTCCACTGAGTAGCAGCTAGTGGACAAATGGTCGGGGCTTGGGTATGCACAGGTCAGTGCATTCTAACATGCAGGTAATTGAATCTGCGAAATTTTCCGGGCCCTACTGCATACTCGAGGCATGCAATTTATGATTTCTTCATTATTGGCGCAGCGCCCTGCAGTAGGTGTGTCAAATAAGTCGCGGGCCAACTGCGAAAGCGACACAAATGTACACTTGTTTGAATTCTAGATTGTGACCAAAAGCAAACACGAATTTCACGTAGACCAATCGTATGTGCCGAGATTGAAATTATAGTTAAGTAGACTATATATTATTTTCAATAAACCACGATTTTAAACAAACTAAAACGTATGGCATTATTACACCAGTAAAATTACTTGTTAAGACTATGCTCACTTGCTTCTACTTTTTTTTAGCTGTATAATTTTTTTACGCCTAAACGAGAGCAGATATAAAAATCTGTCTGACAGTTTCCTTTAAAATTGTCTTCTCAATATTTGCTGATTTTTACAAAGCAGTAAATACTATGGTTACAACTAATTACGCAGGCCTAGTTAACCTTAAATTGACGTTTTAGTCGAAACCGTAACATTTCTTGTATTGAAAAAAAAAATAGCCATCACAGCAAAAACCATTATAAACAAAACTGACGAACATATCTTTATAACTGTTCTCGTTTAAGCTTTTAAAAATACTGTCGCAAAACCAGTAGGAATAAGAGAGAATGGCCTGGAAATGTAAATAGCGTGGTGCCCATGAGTTTAAAATAAAAGTAAAGAGTGTACAGAGTAAGCTGTCATTGAGAAAACTCACACAACAGTCCATGCATGCGTTAATTATCTATTGTATACGTGCAACACTATTTACATTTCTGAAAAATCTTACATAAATATTTTCATGAGAGAAATTATTATAAATTTTTAAGCCTGTTTTAAAAACGTAGGTTTAAAAATATATATAATTTATTGTGAAAATTAGAAATTTTAAATTAAATTTATTTGTATATAAATAAATATTTTTATACAGTTCTTTAACTTTTCTATTGCATTGTCGTCCAGTTCTGGCCTTTGGTTTAAAGATACAAGGGAAGATAGTATAAAATTGATTACAACATTTATACTGAACAGACAGACAAAAGAGCATGTGGGTTTATAACATTCTACACAAATACATTGTTTCGGTACTACATTGCAACACTGTAAACCGAAGATACAAGAAAGCGAGCTTGTAGAAACGTGTTTAAAAACTACGGTCAGCGAATTTAAAAAATGTTGAGATAAGTTAAACTCCCACACAGAGAGAGTGAGAGTGAGAAGAAGAGAGGAAATATATGGCATGAGCCTTCCTCCACAAAAATGCTAAAATAATTATAATAAAACAATAAATAAATTTGTTTTGTATACCTCTGACAACATTAACAGGATTGTAACGTTACTCTCGTGTGATAGCTACTGTAAAATTTAATCTGTTAAAAATAAAACGAGTGTTATATTTAATATACCCCGGTTGGGGTATGCGAGGTATAGAGCGATGGGTAGAAGGAAGGAATGAAGGAAGGATTGGAGAGGAGAAACGCCTTAGGTTAGGGACTCGTCACGGATCACAGGTTGACCTCGGCAAGGGAGGAGGCTTGAAGCTCTCCCGGCCCGGTTGTTTACAAAGGCTGGCCGCAAGGGGGGCTCCTTTCAGCGGATGCAGCGTGGCCAGCGGTCCGGAGGCTGAGAGGCTTTTCACGGCGCCAAGTGGCGCAGAAATCACCCTCCTCCCCTCCCCTGCCCCACAAGCCCGCCGTCTGCTCCTCAGCCCTCGGGCGTGAAGTGTCATTGAGGTGAAACTGGCGGTTCCTTCCTTCCGCAGCTGACCCCTGCGGCCACAGACAGGCCATGGACGTCGAGTGGCCGTCCTCCAGGTCGGTAACTGCTGTCTCCCACTACCGTCAAACGTCAAGTCTTTGGTTTTCAACTCGCACTTTCTTTATGCTACCCCACAACTGCCGCTCAACGCCCAGCCAACCTACAGCGATTAAACAGTTTTCAAACGTGATCTGCGCACACGCGTCCAAATATATCTTCACGGGATTTCCCACTATTAGTATTACTACTTATAGGCTGTTCACGATAACGAGAGCACTTCGGAAGAACATTTTGTGAAATAAATTTGGCCAATGACGTGAATTTTAACAATATGAAATATATGCAGTCTGTGTATTATTTACATTGCTATGTTTGATTTTCCAAGTGGTGGAGGGATACCACTAAGCTAATCCCGTACTTCAACAGCATTAATTGAACTAGTAGGCGACGAAATTTCCTTAAATGAAACCCTTTAGTATTACTCGATTCATTAAATGATATATATAATACTAAAAATTGTAGCGGCACTTATAGTTATAACACATCAAAATGTTCAAATATTCAACTCACTACCATCGATTTTGAGATCACTAACGTAATTTATTTTCCCAGTAGACTTCTAATGAGCTTACGTCCTTTGTCATGTACAAGTCAGCAGTTATTAGCAGACGTAAAAATTCTCTTTTAACAAATAGAACATTCCTGTATTTTTACCTAGCGTTTAATTTTTTTTCATGTGTAACATGTTTATAGAAAGGAGCCAAATCTTATATTACCTAATCCTTTCTTGACTTTTATAAACGGAGATAGTGCAATTAAAGTAATATATGAATGCACATACGTTTTCGAAACCTTTCTGAAAGACAAATGGAGCGTGAATGGACACGAATATTTCCTCTCTAATGACAAAAAGGTAAGCATAAAAAAACCATCACTTTGTATGCATCAACATATTTGATTCTTACCAATTCAACGATGTTGAAAAATTCTGGTACCAAAAAATAAGACAAAAGTGTCAACCTCTTTTTCCTTACAGTTATTATCATTGACTTAAGTTCACTTATAAATATAGTTCTTTATAGTATTTTAATAAAAATAGTAAAGAAACAAGCCTCTCAGGAACAATTTTGTTATGAATGTTAAGTATAACATGTATGTTACACCTCAATGGGTACACCCCTGAAAACGTGGTCACTTATAACTTCCTCCTTCATGGGGGACTACCATCGTTTGTTTGTGCGAATCTTGCTTACGGCAAACGTTCAGCAACATCTGAAGATTATTTTAAATCACTATATCATACTTCACAAAAACGTATTTATTTTTATAACACTCTCAGTTGAACCAGTTTCGAGACATCCGTTTCGTTTGGACATTGTTCAGAACAGAAAGTGATTGCCTTGATAGGCAGGTAAGACACAACACACAGAACTTGGCTGACTGAAAATTTATAATATGTAAGAAGAGATACTGCGTGCTGTGATTAAAATCATGCTGTTTGTGAGAAACATATAGAATACCAACGATGAATGGTATATTAAAACCTTCGTATGTCATGGAAATGTTTAAACGTCTAAATTTTGAGCAAATGATAGTCGGCCTTAGCCCCAGCAGCGTCCCTCGAGAACCTAAACATGTTCTTTGTGTTGCGATTACATAAAGTTTAAAACTGAAACATCGTTACAATAAACATCGAAAAAAAGCTAACGTATTATTAAGCTATCTACATATTTTCCAAATTTTTGAGCCATGAAATTCAAAATGATACGAATCAGTCAATTTTATATTAAATGACAACTTCACAAGTACCTTTTGGCTATCGTATATTTTATAAGTGTAGTAGGCTACATGTAAATAGGTTTCATATATTTTCTGCAAAACTAATAATCATAATGACAATTTCCCTTAAATAACACACGTAAAAACTTATGCAATGATGTTATATGAGCAAAATTACTTGTGAATTAATGTGAATACGGACCAAAAAAGGCAACTGACTAGTAGATTAAATACAGCACTTATCAGTGCTCTTAGAGCGGCACTGTTGTGACTAAGGCTTATAAGACTGCAACAAATGAGAGGCTACTGGTTGTAGCAGGAGTGCTTCCGACTCTTTCTTGCAATTGTGTAGATGTTTCGACATCGGAGGGTTACAACACGGGAGATAAAACTTTGGTAAATATCTTAAGACCTGGTCCCTGATTAAACGCCAGATGTAGAGCAAGTAAAAATGGTCTTCACTCACAAAAGTACTCATAGTTAAACTTAATAGACACCATATTCCCGTACTCCAGGGTTTTTTACCTGCGCATGCGTGAACAATTATTTGACAAACGCATATTTATAACTATTTGTGCCCACTGCGTGGTCTCTTGCACTTCTGTAGATGTAATTACACCAAACCGTATTCAGACGCAACGCAAGTAAGAATGGTCTTCATCCCCAAAGAAAGAAATTATTCGAGCAACTTCTTGAACTACTGAAAATTAGACTACGCTACACACTGCACATGCGAGAAGGCCGGGGTGAAGGTTGGGCTGGCTGCTCGACTAGCGAGACATGCCTGTCGACCGTCCGGCCCGATGAATGACTGAGGGTAAGATAAGTGTGGAGCAGCGACGGAATGAGAGTGGTGGGGAAACGGGAGTTCCCCGAGAGAACACGCCGGCCAACGGCAATGTCCGCCACGTTTCCCACACCCGCGAAAATTCCGGGACCGAACCCGTTGGTCACCGTACCCGGATCGCTTAGGTGAGAGGCGAGAAGTTTGACTGCTCGACCACCACAGCCCCCACAATTGCTGTAAACTACTACGAACTCTCGATTATATCTCACCCACGAAAACTTCAGGCCAGCTTGTACAGTATTAGGTTAGTGGTATTCCTGTGTCGTTAGTGCAACAATCTAATAGAAACTGCAGCGACAATACTTAAAGGCCAAGTAAGACATCGATTACGACTTGCGCAAACTTTCTAGAGAATCTGCTATAAAAATTGCTACGAGAAGCGAACTGTTACTCCTAGATCTTAAGCAAAATTGTATGAAACCTGTAAAAAAATATCGTAAATCTGAAAATTGTTACTTATGTACCATTTAGTGTGTTGAACAATGTATTCAAAGTCCCAAATCATAATATGCCTGCTTAATTGACTTTCTGGACAAGGAAGGTGTAAGTACCATTTTATAGTAACATTACAAATAAAATATTTTAGAACCTATAAAAAGTACTGCATACACGAAGATTTATGCACATATTGTACCTAGTGTGTTAATATTTAGACACCCGTACAAAATAGTATATACCCAAAAATTGATGCATATATTCTACACGGTGTATTAAAGAAAAGACTAAAAGTTTGAAGTCGTATGCAGCTTAATCGATTTTGCTGGAAAGAATGGTATACGTATCATTTTACAGCAGCATTACGAATATAATATTTTAGAAACTTGTGAAAATATTGTGTACACAGAAATTCATGCATATATTTCACCCAGTGTATTAAACAACGTACTAAAAGTCCCAAGTCATAATTTGACAAAGCCAGAAAACACATATGATTATGAATTTTTCTTTAAACAAAACTCTGTCAAATTCAGGAAATAAATGGTATGTCTCGAAATTTGTGAATATATTCTGTTAAGTGTGCTGTACATATTAAAAAAAGTCTATAAGATAATGATTGGAAGTAATTTCGCATTTGTCAAGCAAACAATAAAAAACAGAATGCTTCCACTGGTTGCAGTTAACAAGAACGTCGCAATACAAATTTATGTCGTGCCTGTAAATCCACAGCAACTATCCATGCGCGTAGTTTGGGCAACTAACAATAATGCTGGTGACTTAAGTAAGAGCTGGCACCAATGCCCTCTGCACTGTTTGATGATGTATCCTTACGAAAGCTGCCAATTATGCCATTATAGATGTCATTTCAGAACCAGCACCTGAGAATTTACAGAAAACCTTTACAATCGTTATTGACCGTGGAGATCTCCATTGCGTTTTAGTATGACACCGACCTGCAACATTTGGTTCATTAATTGAATCATACCTTCAATACGTAGTACGACATTATTCAACATCTACTATTGAGGTTTTGGTGGTTACAACAACATTATGACCACAAACAAGAGAGGCGCAAAAACGACGTCCATTACATAAGATATCTCCTGATATGGCTTCAGTTCAAGTACCATCGTAGCAGTTTCCCTATTAGACATTTTACCAACGAAAACCAATAGAAAAGGGTTTTCAGCATTCTCTCAGTGGTATTACAGAATGCAGGCAGTGGTAGATGCTGGTACATAGATTGTCCGAACAACTATAAGAGGAAGCCATTGCAGGTCGTAAAGTCACAGCTGTGGCTAATGACATTGATATTCTAATATTGCTACTAGCTTCAGTACAACGAGGTTCAACCATAAATGACCTCAGTTCATGATCAAAGATGTACAGGGTCGGTGATATCCAGAGGCAGATAGTTCTGAAGAAGAAAGTTTGTCTACTCTTTGTCCGTGAAATCACATATTGTGACACAACCTCAGCTGTTTCAGCAAAAGAAAACTGTGGCTTGAACAACTCATGTTCAAAGCATTGCAAAAGTTTCCAACAATCCTTCAGCAGACAAATGCCAAATCACTACTGCTGGTGAACAGTTCCTTGCTGTACGTCAATGATAACTACACGACCTTGGATGAACTCCGTGGACGTATGTACCTATGCTCGTTCTATTGCAAAGCAGGCAGTCATTGCCTCATTTGGACTTGTAACCCTCCCGCCAATACCAGCGTAACTATACAGCAGCAGAGTTTCAAAACATAAGTAAGATATAGTGGGTTTAGAGCGACATTCTGAACCATCATGTAATACAGTGCTGTAACTAGATGTTGGATTTTATTCTTCAGCTTCAGGAATGGCTTGATAACCCACTTTACCCAACCGATTGGGTATGGATGGTGTCAAGTCAATCACTGATACCAGTTGCATCTGAACTACCTGCTGCACCAAACGACCAGTTACAATTTATTTCCTTGTAAAGTAGACTATGGCACACGCTGTCCTAGCCGTACTACTGGCCTGGGTTCCCCCATAACGAATTCCCACTGCAGGGGCAAAAGTTGTTATACTGTTCCGAACCCTAAAACTTAATGCAGATACTCTAGATTTTTCAGATGGAATATCACTTCTGCAAAGAATATATCTATGAAATAACCATAACAATAAATATTTCGTTTTCATCATTTTCAGAGTTTCATGTGACCGGCAGCTTTATATGATTGCTATGTGTCCGTACGATTGCTTCAACCAGTTTGTCACCTGAACCGGTTTGCGTAAATGTATTGTCTTAGTGTTTAAATTACAAAAAAAAAGGTGCTTAAGACCTTTTTGCAATAAATATCAATAACATCGTCAAGTATGTTGCCTTGTACACTAACAATAGCATAGGGGTTCCATTTTATGGTTTAGAAAATTTTTGTAATGTTATTGCTAGAGCCCACGATTTTTGGTGAAAAGAATTCTGCAACAGTTTCTTTCAGTGCCTTACGTGCATATCTCCAGCTATACTTCATGGTTATTGGTAGGATGAAGGCGTGGCTCATTTTACTGTGCCAACAGGAACAAGGTTACTGCGACACCACACGTCTGTGATTTGCGGGTGTAACACTAAAACTCTGAGAGTTAAAAACAGCCAATCATTGACCGTGAATCAGAGCTGCATATGTGTCCAAAAAAGACATTGAAACAAATTGTTGCAGAATTATTTTCACCAAAAATCGTGGGCTCTAGTTATTGTAACTTTTTGTTTGAATTGTTAAAATTTTAGTATGTTGTTCTGTAAGCTGAAAAGTGAATATGGACCAGTTTTCAGGTTTACAATTTATGTTATTTTTTTACGTTTATTTCACATTTAAGTTTAAAATGCGACTCAATATATTATTTGACATTTTTACAAGGAAAGTCAATAAAACTTGAATGGGAAGACTTGGGAGTTTGAGTGTGTTCTTATCGCTGAAAAGGGAACATAGATTAACTTTCAGGTCTACAATTTTTTTTAGGTTATTAGAAATGTAGGTTTAATGTGTGAATAAAATGTCACTTATGACGTTATTGCAAGAAAAGTAAATGAAGCCAGCATGGGAAGACTTGGGAGTTTTAGTATGTTGTTCTGCATGCCGATGAGAGAATGTAGCCCAATTTTCAGGTTTACATTTTATTTAGGTTACAACAAATTTCTGTTTAAACTGTGGAAAAAAAAATTTCTTAAGATATTTTTGCAAGAAAAATAATTGTAGCCGGCATAGAAACACTTGTGTAGCTTTTACTATGTTGTTTAGTACACTTATTAAAACATCTACACCTTTTTTTCAGATTTATAATATTTATTTACAGGTTCAAGCTTAAAATGCCTGGCCCAAGTCATGGAGAAAATAAGTGGAGGACTATGGTGATCGGGTAAGGTGGAATTCGGGTAAACAATACAAAATAAATTGTGAGAATGTCACTGGCTAGGGAAGGAGGGAGAAGGCACGATAAAGAGTAAGGAAGAAAGTGAAGAAGAATAAATGATTTACACTGTTCTACCCACCGGAATACAGCTACAGTGCGGGAAGTTGGAAGATGAATTTACCTTCGGTCCATAGTATCTGTACTATCAAGCTTTATTGACCGTTGTTTATACCTGCTAGGTAGGCAACAACTTGAACCGTTTGAGGTCTGGTAGTTTTACAACGATGTTGATGATAGTATTTAAACGCAACCTAATAAACACTTCACTGTATTGACACACACATACACACACATTTAATGAACTCTGAGTATAAAAATTGTTTCATTCGAAGTACGACAAATTTTGTTAAATTAACTAAAATCAATAAGAATATTTTTGCGGGCAAATTTTGGATAATTCTACAAAAAGACTACACAAGTCTGTAGAGTGTAGTAATACACACCATTTACAATTTTTCTGTTAAATATAATTCTAGTTCTTTACACCAATGTGAAAAAACTACTTAAGAGTCTGGACAAGCCCTATAGTGGGTGGGTCTCTGCGAGGTCGAATAGTCATACCGCGATCTGAGCAGCGTGTTTGATGAGACATGCCAGTGTCCATTTATATTGGCACCACAAGGCTTACATACTCGTACATTTGGTCTCAGACCGCAGCGACATTGTACATGTCAAAGGTCGTTGCATCATTTGAGTGGTAAATGGAAAACAGCGAAATTATCGCAGAGCAGAATATGGCTAGCCCGGAAGAATAAACATGACAGAGGAATATTGGCCAGGATAAACTGCACATATTTTATTGACGCTGATGCATACACATATACACGCTTCTCTATTACGCGTTGGTATGAGCTACTCCAGAAACCAGTGCAGATGCGCTGAGTAAAGTGATTATGAGTGACGTCGACCAGACGAGTAAACCACACTTAACATACGTAAGCACTACGTAAGGTTTTTGGGATTGGATTCAGAACAACATAGAAAAAAAATAATATATATATATATATATATATATATATATATATATATATATATATATAATTATGTGTGTGTGTGTTTGTGCACAAAATTTGTATTTGGGTAATGCAAATGCCGGAAAAAGTGATGGCACATTAACTGTTTTAAAACAAACATAAAAAACTGTGTATGACCAAAAGAGGGAGTATTGTAATAACAATCATACAATTGAATTAAGTCTTACGTTGTAACGGCTGCTTTTAAGTTGAATTTTCAGCCACCACTTAGCGTACGTACGTAAGAAGTGGAAAGCTGACCAACTCATTCACGTATGTACTTACACTACGTGATAATTTATGCTTGCATGGAAACTCAGAGTTCCTTATTTTACAAATACGTACGTACGCTAAGTGTTGGTTGAGAATGAAGCTTAAGTCACAGGACCAACGCCTGCATTCATGTAGCGAGGGTTCAATAAATGATAGTAGTACCCGTTTGCCCCTGCCCGTTCATGTAACATCACATACGTGTGTTTCATCAACAGGACAGTGTCAACTAACATACTCTTCATGAAGCCTAGTGCATTCACCGGACAGCTAGCTCACAATATGCACTTCTTCCTCTGAGCAATTTCAGGACAAGAAAGATGTCGCATGATCCGCTCTTCGACGTAGTATCATCACTTGTCCATCTGCATCATCAGACGAAATGTTAATGTGACACAATTCCGCAGGGCAACATTCCTCACCTGTATTATTGTAGCCTGCAATTTGTAATGCGGAAACCGTCTTTCGAAGCCGACTGCAGAATACTCTGTGCGCATGTGTTATTGCCTCGTGTAATTTACTGTTTACAGCATGATTCGTAATTTTTGCAGCTTTACCATCACTTAGTACATGATGCCAAACGCAGCACACCGAATTCTTCAAACTGTCCAAAATACTAAGTACTTAACATAAACAGCATACATATAGCCAGTAATAAGATGCTTGACCAACGATTTTGAGAAAATAATACACACTTTTTCCAACTTAGAGTATGATATTCAACATCTGCTCTAGCAGTTAAACGGCGTGAAAATAAATAAATACCCCACAATTCTCACCAAAATTGAAAGCAAGTAAATAGCTTCCAAGTACGTACATATATAAAATATAAACACATGTATGATATTCGACTTTGTGGAAATTGTAGCCCGCCTAACGTGGTGATTTTCTCAAAATGTTCCGGTAGGGAAAATTACTAAATCCTCTGGTCGTGTTCACGATAACAATTGTGTAGTTAAGTAAACAGTTATTTAGTATCTCTCCGAAAGAACAAAATGAAAAATTTCACATTTAGCAAGCTTCATTAAGGAAAACTAAACAATTTACTATCAAATGCATCATTTTAAATACAAAACTGGGTCACGTAATATTCACTTAATCTGCCAATTGAGACATAACCATACATTTCACAAATATGATTTAATTTCACTGAATCATTTTTCCGGTACGAATCTCAATAATTAACGCAGATATATTTACTATCATAATTACCACAGTTGAAATTTAAAACTTATGTCAGAAAAATAAAATTTTGCAATAAGCCTTCGGTATTTTATAATGTTGCCGTTGTTGACTCTGATTTATACGTGTGCTAAATAACAAAGAATAATTCTGAAAAGTAACACCAATACTAAAAATAAGTATTACCGTTAGTTTAATGCACTTCAATGTGACTGCAGTAAATGCAAAAGAAAGCGTAAAGTAAGTTACTTTATTTTCAGTAAAAATCAGTGTAAAACGTAACCAAACTATCAATTTACCCTAAAACGAGTTTTTACGTAATTATCTTTATACATAAATTTCGGAGCTTTTAGGAAGTCACTTTCATTTAAATTAGCTACGTTACTTAATGCTAATTACCCTGACAAGTAAAATGACGTCTATATGTCAATAAAATTAGACGAGTCTCTTGTAAGAGTGGAACATAAACCACTTTCGCACTGCAAGCTAACTAATGGAAAGTGTAATGCTATTAATGACTTCCCTCTTTTCCCCTCTCAACGCCGAAGAATTCCCTGTGGTCGACCAACCCACGGAGAATAAGGTCATTTACTCCTTGTATCTCGCCACAAGAACTTCTAGTATACTTTGCAGAGCAGTCTCGTCTTAACAATAGCAGTGATGTTGGTACCTAAATTGCTTTGCTGATTACAGTTACTAACGAAGAAATACGTACTTGAAAGAAATCGTCATTAGCATATCTGTTTAAACATACATTTGTCTGGCGGCAGTTATGAATAATGTTTCTGGGACTTGCTCCATAAAATGTTTCAGTGCTTGATGATATTAGGTTGCAGGTTATTCTTTAGTAGTATTTACTTTTTTTTTTTTTTTTTTACAAAAACGGCAACATATTATAAATCCAGTAACCAAAGTTTGTTTTATTAAACATATTCCTCAGGCACTTCCTACGATAAATTTTCTGCAACAATTTCTACAATTAAGTATAAACATTATATTTATTCGTATTCATAGCTAGAAATAAAAGAGACACTGGCTTCCTTACGCAACACTTAAATTTTAACACCCAAAGAAGGCGTCAAAAATATGAAATATTAAAAGAATATCTCTAACGCTCCTTTCTTTTCCAACCACATACTGTGAGACCCTGCTAACTAAAAGAAAGACACACATTCTGTATGGTACAGTACATTTGACGTCTCATGGTTCTGCAATAAATTGTTAATTATTTTTGCTCATAAATTACAGTTTAGTTTTAACCACAATTTGTTTTTCATCGACCGAAACTGAATAATGTTTTTCAATGACGGAATTAAACATTTAGGTTTAATTTCTAAGTAAAGTCAACTAAGAAAATGATTTTTTTAATGGTCCTACAAATTGAGATATTGTACTTAAGTGCTAAAATTTTCACCAGCATAGATGTAACAAAGATTATCAAACGCAAATAACCTTAACTACGCGTTAGAGAAAAATAATTTATCTAATAATAGTATAGGTTGTTGCTAAAAGGAACAGGGTAATGCGGAATGCTTCAGAGTTTGGAACACTCACATTAATTTTCAAAGTACAGAAAAGAAATAAAAATAATTCAGCTGTATAACAGAGGAATGAAAAAACAAACACTCACCGTGGTTAAAATAAGCAGCGGTGGTGTATTGGTAACTTGGAAAATTATATTAAAAATAAATCAAATATCGAATGCAGAAGTACACAAAAAATTTCGTAATTACTACAAACAAGAATATTTCGTCGACGCAGAGCCAAGTCCCTACTAAATAGGTCACGGTGGATATACAGGTTATTGCAAAGGTGCATGTTAATATTTTGGGGAAATAATCTTCAAATCTAGATGAACACAGAGTGCTATACGTACATAGATCCGGAAATGCACCGTATCTGCACTACATTTACAAAAACAAACTATTAAATAACAAATCTGGTGTTGTTCTGTTAAAATAAATACTTACTCACAACCTTTAAATCAAGTCGCAGTTAATTTGGGATAATATTAAGTCTAGATGTAAAGTAAATTTTCAATAATATGCAAACCTACAATTTCCTTTACAATGTTTTATTTAATTCTATATCTGTAGGATAAAATACAAATAATTTTTCTTCAGAAAACTATAAAATTCAATTTACTTTATTTGCTATTGCAAATATCTTTTTATTAAGTTTTTTTAACACAATGATATGTTCGTTGTGTGTTGTTATAGAATATTTTAAGAAACACGCAGTTTTGATTTATAGATGGAGACAGGAAAAATTCTCGTGTTCACTGACATGTAGGCTAGCTTCCAAGAATATCTGTGTACTCAAGCAGGCAATAGCTGTTCACCGATACGGTGAAACAATAATATTTGGCCTCAATTTACTTACTTCTTTATTATTGGCTCAGCCCTCTCCAGGAGGAGTCAAGTAAAGTAAAAGCCAATTGAGAAAGTGACACGAACTTATAGCTAATAGTTTTTTCGATTTTTGCATGCGTCCAAAAAAACGCGCATTTTCCAGGAACTTATGTATAGTGCACAGCGTGCGTGCTGGATCGGGTTAAAGTGGCATGTTATTGCAGTTGTTATTGGCAACTACACACTAGACGAATCGTATTTAGTTGGACGGTAGGCACTGTCCCATGTGGCATTCGGACGTAACATGATCCGGTTCACGCGCCATGCATTCTAAGTTTAGACTTGCAGTGCAGAAACGGAACATGTTAGGGCCTGTGTTCATATTACAGTTTTAGTTCCTCTAAGTCTGGGAATTCATTCCCCAAAATACTGCATTGCAATTTTTAAACAACTTGCAGTTCAGGTCATGAACTTAACTATCACTAAATAGTGCGAAGCCCACATGAGTTAAATATAATCACGTATGTTAATATGAGGCTGTGGCGCAACTCATCCAGAAATTACTTAATATAGTTAGAAAAATTTGTTACAATATCTAATGTGCGAATTTTCGCACTTAGTGTTCGTAAAGGTTGCATTAAGTTTATTTGTGAGAGATAATAATTCAATACTGTATATTATAATATGTATAGTAATTATTCCTCGTAAAATTTCACACACGCACGTTACATACGCATACCTATGTACACACACCTTTATATGTGTGTGTATGCATATATAGGTGTGTGTATATATATGTATACATATAAACGTATTATATATATATATACCAAAATAATATACTTATATATACATATTTATACATATACATACTTTATATATATATATAACTAAGTCGGCTTAGTGACACCATTTATAACTCAAGAACGGCTGGACCGATTTTAATGATCTCTGGTTTTTTGGCTTCGACTCGCCCCGAATAGTAGCATAACTATTAAAATATCGGAAAACTTCATGAATAAAATACATACACACATAGTAATATTATAAATTCCCGCAAAAATGAATATTCCCGCAACAAATAAAATTGATACACATAGATATTTGAACACGGATAATATTTTCACGGTATCTATTCCTCAATAACTCCACTAGATAACGCTGCATATCGGGGGGCCGCAGGTCCCAGAAACATAAAGAGGGCCAAAGGCCAAAGTTAGAAGGCGTCAACGGAAGTGCGATGGTGAGGGTCGAAGGCCCAAACCAAGACGTATTACAGGAACATAGAGAGGGCCGAAGGCCGGACTTACAAGGTGTCAACGCAAGTGCGGCTGTAAGGGCCGAAGGCCCAAACCGAGACGTACTACGTCAACCTACAAAGTGTTTCAACAGAAACATAACACTATTTTGTCACCTGAAAGGTACCCACTTCCGAAAAATTTTCACGTGTTATTAGACGATTTAAAATTTCTGACCAGAAAAATTAATTCAGAATAATTCTTTAAATATACATTTTTCAAACGTACACAAATTATATTGATTAAATAATAGTGATTGGGCTTATTAAAAAAACGCTATTTTTAAAGTATACGCTAGACCATTTCAAAGACCATATCTATTTTCAAGAATGGAAACCAAGCCGGCAAATCACTCAACAAAGCATAATTAGTATTTAAATATCGACCAAAACATTCAAACTCACTCAACACAAATAAATTAACCATTGTTTATATCTAAATATACTACTAAAATAAGGAATATCAATTCAATCTAATAAAGAAAGAAGGAAATCAGATACAAGAGATAAATAACAAGGAATAAAATAAGAAATAATACGTAATACATACCCGTTAGAAAATATTTTAATTCAAGGGTGAGCAACTTTCTCTCTACAGTACGCGTACCTGCTAATAAAAAGCCCTATTTAATTCGTAAGTACAAAATAATTTTTAAATATTTTAAAAGTAATTTCCTGCGCTTAAATTCTTCATTCATGCAGCAAACGTTCTTTCGGAATTGGATATATACATGTGCTTAAATTTTTTTTTTCTGTAATACATCTACAGTTTCCTAGTATTACAGTAAAATAAATAGTCATTATTTCATTAATTAATAAATTACCAATACATCTTCAATATCTTAATTCAAACTTACGTATAATAAATTATCACAACATATATGCTTCTTACTTTTATTTAATTATTTCCCTTTTTCTTTATGTAATATAAAATATTCTCAATAATTTATTACGTTATAAATATTTTAAACAATATGAGAAATGCGGAATTATATCACGACTACGTATGGAGTTGTGGTGTGAAAATAGCAGAATGTAAGACGCATAGCTCACAATTCCAATAAACATAGAGTAGAGTAGGAATGCACGGCGGGTAAGAGTGCGCACGGTGGATTTCAAGTGATTTGTCGTGACAGTTGGTATGACTGCTCTCCCTGCAAAGCGACTCTGATGGAGGAAATTCGGGACGTGTGAAGAACACTCAGGGCCGATATTATAAACCTCTTTCGAATGACAACCAACTAACTGCTATACCCACGGAGAAAATATTGGTGAGCAGTTGGTTGTCATTCGAAAGAGGTCTATAGATACGGCCCTCAGCGAAACCAATATACTAAGAGCCAAGAATTTATCTATTTTTGTTACGTATTTTGTTGGTTGGTTAAGTAAGTATGTTACCGTAGTAAATAGCTGTGTTCATTGATTTACTATGTTTAAAAGTGCTTCGCAACGGTGCTACGTCCATACTGGTTTTAATATATCAGAGAAGGGAAAATTTCACGAGTTCAATGTCCCGCTTGTTAAAATCAATCTCTTATATATAAATATGCCCCGCCTATTCGTTCATTGTCTGCTGTTCCAGTGTTCAGAACCGCCGGCATAGTTTCTGAGTATCTTTACAAGTTAGTCTTCAGGGCCATTGTCGTTACAATCCAAAATTCACATTTTTTGCATATGTTACAAATGATATAGTTACAGATCAACCACCTGAATGCAAGGTTTATGGGGTAAACATTGTTATTTGTGGATAAACATGTTTTTTCTCATAATATATCGAGAAGCATAGGGTCTCAATTAGGTCCGTGCCACTTTGCATTTGCCCTTTTGCCGTCTATCTCAACGACCCTGCCAGGGAGAGCAACTAACGGACAAATGGCTGGGACTTGAGCATGCACAGGATAGCGAATCCTAACATGCAAGTCGCTGAATTCGTGAAACATTCCCTTGCTCATTAGCTATACAGAATGGGGCAATAGTGCTCACATTAGGAGGGTCAAGACTACGTAAGCGCAGTGTTACCAATGCTCGTATATTCTTACCCTAGATAGAAGTGCTTGTGGTAACATGGTAATTATACAGGGCACATTAAGGCCTTGTTACGGAGTTTTGCAGTGATTTCTAAAATATTTTTTTTTATTGCTACCTTATACCCATATCAAAATTTCGCTGCACAGTTTTGACACTTATATGTTATAATTTGTATCTGAATTTTTTTGTAGAATTACACTGAACGGTATTTTAGATTTCATTACCCAAATTACCACGTTTTTCGTCGTGAAAATAAGCAAAAATGAAGGAAATTATTATTATTTTTTGCTGGCGAATGGCGCATTATTTTAAAAAACGCGTCCACAGTATTGTGCATCATGTGATTCCACATTGACTCAATTTTTTTCAAAACTTTTGGTTAAAAAATATTTGAGTTATTGGCACCAGTCTGAAAAAAACTCAGGAACAAGCCCTAAAACGCACATATTTTCCGTGCCACACCATATAAGTAGAGACATGAACTTTTCGCGAAAAGAAATTTGCCTCACTTTGTATCAGTGACGTGTGTGCACGTCGGCAGACTTGCTTCACGGTCAGAGATTGGATGTTTTGACATTCGTGTGTCGTGGGGTTTTACACGCAAATCACAGACGTGTGGTGTTACAGTAACCTTATTGTGATTGGTACAGTCAAATGAGAAACGTCACAGTTCAAAGGCACGCTGCCAATATCTATGAAGCAGAACTGCAGACGTGCACATAA
>PNEQ01115190.1:0-20785 GCA_003012365.1 Medauroidea extradentata | reverse complement strand
TATAAGTAATAAAACTCATGCTTCTTGTTGGGACCACTAAAAAATTTTGCTTTTCAGAATATTATGCCTCGACTACTAATAATCCTGCTGTTCCAATAAAAGTTTATCATGCGACTTCGATATTCGGTAATATATATGGAAAGACATCTATAGTGGGGAATGTTGTGAAAGGTTTGTGACTCGAGTGTGTCCAATAAATAAAAATACTTATTGATGCTGAGATGAGTGAACCTCCTTCTCAAAGTTCGGACAGATGACATGTCGTTAAGTTAAACTGGAAAAAAAAAAAAAAACACCATTACATTTCTAATATTTTTGTAACTTGTGATACAATGCGTTAGTGTTAATGTTCTTCGTCTTCTAATATAGTTGGTGTGGTAAAATATGTGTATGTATACTGAAAGTGTCCTCACTCACCCTCATCGACACACAACCAAAACAGCTGGACTTAGAACCATTAAATTTTTTGGGTAGCTTCTTTCTTCTTAACCCGTAGATACCCACTAGAACGGAATTTTCGAAATTCGAAAATTAAGGAGGTGAAAAGGGAAAGCTGTCATAATTTTTTTAACTGCAAAATATTGCCCAAACAAATGTACATTTAGAAAGTTTTCGACTATGTGAAATTCTAAAATAAAGGGAATGAATTGCCGTAAAATATTTTTCTTGCGTCTATCCTTGATTTTTCTTAAACCAGTTAAGACAGCGAGGTGACTTATTTCTTCTGAATGATGGTTACATAAATATCAAAAAGTGTTTTCAGGATTTTTCTGAATTCCAAATAACATGCCGTTAAAAAAATAATAATATGTTTTCATCGTATCTTCTAAACCTGTTGAAATATCGAGATAACTTTATTTATAGAAGCTTAAGTAAATATATAAAACGTAATTTAAGAATTTTTCGAAAATCTACCTTGAAAGCCGTTAAAAAAATAAAACGAGTTTCCAATTAATTATCTGTGTCTTTTAAACACGTTCAGATATCGAGATTATTTCTGATAACAACAAAGCTTATGTAAATATCTGGGTGTGAAAAGGAGTAAAATGTTATTGACCTCCCGAATAGTCAGCACAACCACGAAGAAACAATTCAAAAGTTGTTACTTTTTACCGTCCTATTCGTAAATAAACGTCTTTGATCTTGGGCCTGTATATTGAAGCATTTGTTTAGAACGATATTAGTCTGCTGTGTAGGAGGTTTCGGGGTTGTTTCCCGCGACGGGAACTATCCTGCTATTATATACACACACATATAAATGACAGTTGGAAGATTCCCACGGAACAGTCAAGCTCGAAGAGACTGACTTCGGAGACTGATTTCGGCGTAAAAATCTTTGTTTGAAACAGAATAACGCGTATATGACATAACAAGATAGTACAACCAGTAATCAATATTATAAACAGAATTTCTGTTCACATTTAAATTATACCACGTGGACAAAGCCGCAGCTGGGCAGCCATAGTGTACGTGTGTGTGCTTGTGTGTGTGTGTATATATATATATATATATAAACAGAGGTAAGAGTTTTAACGACTTAAGGGCGTGGCACACCTCTCTTTTCAACGTCTTTATTTATTTTTATATTTGTATCAGATATTAATTTTCTTATTTTAAACATAAATTCTGACTAAATACTTTTCTTAGGAAATTTTTGTATCTCTCATAATTTTTGCGTAATGAATTGTAAACGTAAAAATTTGCACTTTACTGTTTTATATACGCCACTAAAACCAACTGACATACCAAACCGAAAAAATTCACAGTGTATAACAATGTTGTAGGCTATGATATGTACAAAAACAAAAACTTTTATATTTTAGTTTTAACACAAAGCGCTGAATTTTTAAATTAAAATTAAAATTTTCAACTATATTTAAAATTCAAAAAATTATTTATTTTTGTTTTTATGTATGTCAAATCATAGCATACAACATTATACACTGTGAATTTTTTTTTGGTTTGTTATGTCAGTTTGTTTTAGTGGCGTACTTAAAACTGTAAAGTGCAAATTTTGATGTTTACAACTCATTACTATAGGGACAGGAAAAATTTCGCTAATTCAATGACCTGCATGTTAGAATCAACTATCCTATGCATATTCAAGCCCCGACAATTTGTCTACTAACTGCTACTCACTGGAACTACATACTGTTGCATGTTGGCCGGGCAGCAGGCACATAACATCATGCTGGGTGGTCAGCCCTGTGAGTCAACCAGTGATGTCATGGGTTTCGCAGCTATGTCGCATCTCCCGAGAGACGTCACTGGGTTTCCCCGATGACTCCAGTGCGAATACGTGACTATCAACAGTCACGAGTGAGGTGGTGTCTAATTTTAGACTTCAGGTCACCAATTTCATCAGCCATTGACGTCATTTAAGGGGCCGTATAAAGGCATCGGAACTGCGCAACATGAGTCAGTATGGAAGAGAGTCGGGAAGAGTCTAGTATTGCAGAGTCTTGTGCGGAGTCGGGAGGTGAGAGTCTTGTAGAGTCTTAGTAGTGAGTCGTGAAGATGAAGTGAGACCGAGAGTGGTGTTAGGCAGCGCCCTTAGGGGCGGCGTTGGGACTGGGATGACGATGGCCGTCGTGAGAAGTGACGGGCCGAGAGAAGACGCTGACAGCGATGCAGAGTTGAGGAGAGGACCCAGCACCTTGGGGGCGGTTACACGACGGCGTCGAGGCTGATGTAACATCGGCGGAGCTGACGAGGTGTGGCGTCTTGAGGATGCCAACACGGCGGTGGTAGTCGGTGTCGAGTCTGAGTAACATCAGCGCCCTGCAGAAGGGACAGACAACACTAAGGTGTAGTGTGTCGGCACGACTGAGCTGACGAGGTATGGCGTCTCGAGGATGGCAGCACGACGGCAGTGGTCGATGTCGAGGCTGTGTGACGCCAGCGGGCTGCAGGAAGGACGAACAACACTTGTGGTGTTGTGTTGGAGTGCTGCAGAGGTTGTGAGCTGTGAAGAACAACACTGACGGTGTTGTGTCGAGGAGGGCAGTAACTGGTGACTTGAGGAGACTGTCTACCTGGTGATTCAAGAGAAGAAGTGCTTCGAGAGTTCGCTATTGGTCCTGCTCGGAGGAGATGTTAAGCTTGTGCAGAGAGGCTGATGAGGGCATCTTGGTGATGTCAGGAAGACGTCTTGGTGATGTCAGGAAGACGTCTTGGTGACGTCGGAGTCTACTGCGAGGCTACAGGCACATACCTTCGGAGCAGTACTGGGTGAGACAAGAGGGCTTCTGCTGCAGGTCGACAGGGGAAGAAGAGGTGTGCGACGGTAGTCGAACTGAAGACCTTAAGAGTGAAGACAGTGGTGCATTCTGGGTGCTGCACTGTACATGGTGAACCATCCTCCCTTAGGACTGTTAAGGTTGTACATTGTAACTGTTTAAGTAACTGTTGATTGGATATATGACTGGACTTTTATTGTGGTTTGTAGTCTTTAATTGATTAATGGTAAATATTCTTGTGTTTTAATTGTCAAAGTTAATTAACGTTCTGTGACACAGGAGTAATTGTGTGCGTAACTAATTGTGTTGTGAGAGTTATAGTTGATTACTGTTTTGTGTATTTCATAGCTTTGTGAGCTATTAAATCCAGTACTTGATTTAACTCTTTTATTTATAATTATAAGACCTCTATCCCAAAAGAACTCATGGAAATTGCCCACATGTAAAGTTTTAGTGCTCCTCAAACTTGTAACAATACAATGAACGATTAGACGAGGCTTGAGTATGCATAGGATAATGGATTCTAGCATGCGGGTCATTGAATTCCCGAAAGTTTCCTGTCCCTATCATTACGCAAAAACTGTGAGAGCTACAAAAATTTCCTAAGAGGAAGATTTAGTCACAATTTATGTTTAAAATAAGAAAATAAATATCTGGTACAAATATAAAAATAAATAAAAACGGTGAAAACTGAGGTGACCGCGCCCTTAGCTTCCTTATTTTTTGCTTCGGCTTTATAAGGTAACAGCTATAATCACAACATTTGCTTATTTCCGTCTACAGCGAATTATTAAGGGCTTGTTCCCGAGTTTTTTTCAGACTGGTGCCAATAACTCAAATAATTTTTAACCAAAAGTTTTGAAAAAATTTGAGTCAATGTGCAATCACACGATGCACACTACTGTAGACGAGTTTTTTAAAATAATGTACCATTCACCAGAAAAAAAATCGTTTCCTTCATTTTTCTTTTTTTCACGACGAAAAACGTGGTACTTTAGGTAATGAAATCTAAAAAACCGTTTAGTATAATTCTACAAAAAAATTCAGCTACAAATTATAACATATAAGTGTCAAAACTGTGCAGCGAAATTTTGATATAAGTACTAGGTAGCAATAAAAAAAATATTTTAGAAATCACTGCGAAACTCCGTAACTAGGCCTTAAGAAATCTACGCGTTTTTTTTTTTGGCAGTAAATTTCCAGAGAAACTATCTGTCCCCTGCTCGTACAAATAGTAGCCACTATTACAATCACGCAAACGAATGAGTATAATTTACAGTAAAAGTGAAGTCAAGGAGCTACTTCTAGATTTATATGTGACCAAACATACAACAAATGTTTTTCATTTAACTTACTATTTTTAATTAGTGGGGTTAAATATTTTGATATGCATTATTTGTGTATTAAAACATACCCAGGTATAAATCCGTGATCTTACTGATACAGCCATAAGAACAGATTTTATATTTTTACTTCCAGATCCCATTAAAAACTGTTACGTTGACGCAGCATACGTTATACATTTGGTATTTGTTTATTTATTTTCAGTTTATATGATATAATATTTGTTGGCCTAAAAGTAGCACAGAGTTTATAGGAAAGTAGTATTATAATAATAATATGTTTGTTGCCAGCACCCGTGCTGTTACGACGTGGAAGGGAAGTCGAGGAGGCCAGGTTGTCTTGGCTTGCAGCACGTGCTGCGAGATGCCATGCCCACACACACACACGCTCGCTGTATTATCGACGCGCATTGTCGCGAAGGCAGAGCGGTGTTGTGGATAGCGGATCACGTTTTCTATCAGCGCTAAAGCACGCCTCAGTATAGATGCGCCTCGCCCGGCTGGCCTGCGAATGACCGGCTTAGTGTTGGTCCCTGAGCAACGGCCTTCTTCTCTTTCTTCCAGTGCTTTGCTTCCTTCTTATCTCCGCGCTACACCATCCTGCACGTCTGCGCGCTCCTGATATGTAACTGCCGCCCGCGTCGTTAATTGGACACTTCTTACAGGCCTGCGCTTTCCTCCTCCTTCCACTCAGCCTTACTTAGCCTCTTAGAAAAAAATATAACTAGCTTTTTTTTTGTTTAATGAATGCTCGCATAACACAATATTGTGTACTAAAAGTAGCTAATATTTTTAGGAGATCTAGCTGGTATGGGGTATTCAATTAAATTAGATAATATTTCTGAAACAAAAAAATTAAAATGTGCTAAATGGCGCAGAATGATCTTAAGGATTATTAGTAACGACTTTTTGAAAAATTTTGACAAATAAAATTGTTTCAATACGTTTTTTGGGTACCCCATTCATTACGTATACCCTGCTCGACCACCCTCCCCCCTCCCAAATAGTTTTTATTTTTTCGAAGAAACCTTTGCGCACGCATATGCAAAACCGCCCTATATTATATTTTTCCCTTTTCTATTTTTTTTTCAAAAAAAAAAGGGGGGTCCCCGTTCTGCCCCTCTATTCCGTGTTGCCAACATGCCCCCCCAAATTATTATTTAATTTTTGGCAGGAAACTTTGCGGGCGCATGCAGAACGGCTCACTAAAGTTTCATTGCCAACTAATAGATGATGTATGAATGTATAGAAGACTAACAAGTAAACATATTACATAGTAAAAACTTTGCTAAATACGGATTAATACATAGCTTCTCACTAGAACCTTCCTGAATAAGAAAGTTAAGAACAGACAATACGTGGGATAAACTATTTATTTATGCTTGTCCTTATAACGAGTGTTCCTGTATCTACAAACGATCTCATTAATTGAAAAACATGCATTGTCGTAGTAAGAACTGTTATGTTACAATAAGGATACCAATCAAGACTTTACTGTCGATTCAATTTAGATTATTTTTACCAAAATCATATTTGCAATACACCAAAACAAAATCTTATTAGTAAGATTATAATTTTATTACTGCTGTGTTAACTGTCCAAAAATTTTCGGAGATGTTTTATTTTTGCTCAAAGGAGGCTAGATATATGGTAAATTTGTTTTGTAGAACGAGTAAAGTGTTATGTTGTAGGATCTATGTTAACAGCTACATAAACCTACACAAACGACTACACAACCGTTCAGGCAACAAACGACACATATCAATCCTACAAGAATGTAGTTATAAAACAATTTTATTAGTGTTAAGTTGTCAGAAATGAAACGAATTGGTGCAACAGGATGCCCTCAAAACAACAGTAAACCATTTAACATAGATAACACGTTACTCCTCCCATTCAGTCACAAAACAAAACTTTCATTACGTGGTTTCAAAACGGCTTGCGTAAATTGCTTACTTAAAAAATAAGTACAGTTTTAGGCCGTAATAATATTTAATGTTCAGTTCGAAAGTACTTCAATCGGTAGTGAAATAATTTGATCTTACTGCAACTTACGATTCGGCATCATTTACTCTAAGAAAAAGAAGCTACATCAACATGAATTAAACTACACCGTACATCGAGTACATTCTATCCACGTTGTCAAACGTTTGTACATTATTGACTATGAGCCGTCTAAAACTATTTGTGCAGTTATACATTGCCTTACACATTTTGAAGATAAACGAGTAAAACAATGTTCATGGTTCACGCATGTACAATTTATGACGCGCCCATATGGTCGCTATCACGATTAATTCCATTTTATAGTCACAAGTGTTACTCAACTGGTATAAGACTCATTTATTCATAACTTTGTCTTGCGACCACTCTATCTTCTCGCCAATATGTCAGGATGACGGTAAAATAGTATTCATAAAGGTATTATCACCGTATCAAGTTTTATAAGGAAAGGTAGTAATTTGTATATATTATGTCTTTGTGAACACGAGCAAGTGCAGAGTAAAAGTGTCTGGGGCCTTTCATCCCCACTCCTGTGCAAGCCACCCCCTTAACTGCTGGACAGGAGGGGAGCCAGTCAATAGTTTGTAAGACGTGATTGTAATATAGTTATTTAGTAATTACGAGAACAGGAATGTCAGCGAGCAAGTAACCATTACGTGCAATTGTAAGTAGACAGCCAAAATAAATGAGGTTCTTATTTAATAAATACGGCCCTGGCGAGAAATTGTTGTCCTCGAGGGGCGGGACCATAGGTCGGAAGCTGGCTTATGACTGGAACCAAATCGAACCGGAGCTTGCGGGCCAAGTGACGGGGATTTTTGGCGCTAATAGGAAGTCAAGCGAAGCCGCGGTAACGGTTTAGGGGCAGATGTCGGCGAGCCGCGACGACGGGAGGGCAGTGTGCTACAGTCAGACGTCGAGACGTCGTCGAGCCGCGAGAGACGTCGCGTCGATGAGCTACGGAAGACGGCGCACCGAGGTGTTGCCGAAGTTGGGCGTCGGGACGCTAGAGAACCGCGAAGGACGACAGCCGTAGTGCCATCGTCGTCGAAACGTCGGTATGTTAAGATTTCGTCGAGCCGTTAACGTTCCGTCATGAGATGACAACGACGCGCTACCCGGGAAAATGACTTGCCAGCTTTATTATTACAGTACCTGAGTAACCAGAAGTTCAACTAAGTAAGCATTTAACCAATCAAACATATTTATATATAATTAAACAGCACGTCGCAAATTAATATCATTAAAATTGAAATATTTTATATTTTAATAAAACTTACACGTAAAAACAACCGTGACAAAAATTAATTTAAATCACATTATCGTATTTAATAAAGGACGTGCATAAACCCGATACTCTGATTACAATTATAAATTCAAATGCGAATTCAGATTTAAGTTTTTTATATATGTGGAGCGCAATGTACAGCTGCTTAACGTTTTAGCTTGATATACATAACGCTACTTTATTTTTAGTGTATGTCTATGAATGTAATAGCCACAAATATTTAAGGAGTTGATTTTTTTATATTGTAAAGAGGAAAACAATACAATATTAACATCTCAAATTTCCTTAACTGAAACAATTTTGTGGGGCCGTTAAAATAATATTACTTAAATCATTATATTTTACTTTTTCTCTGTCCAAGCACTTAATTAACTCATATATACAATTGGAAATTTATCATATTTTTAGTTACTTCGCAGTCTGGAGATAGACAGAGTGTAAAATAAAATTCAGCACACTGAAAAAAAGTACATGCCAGCTGAATATCACACATCCGGAGCCACAAATTCATATTCCTTGACTCTATAATTAGGCGGCCACTACACAATGCTATGTACGTATGTGCAAAGCATAGTTATCACATCAAATATTGGCAATGAGTTAGCAGAGGTGTCAAATTTCAGAACGTTCCTGAAATATAAAATTTTTATAGCGTAAGATGAATATTTTATTAAAATATAAGCAAGGCAGGTTTTTGATGCCAGGTTTACAAATATTTCCCTTTGATTTTGAGTATATTTCACGTTTCTTTAAAACCTGTGATTTATTTGGTTAATTATGAGAAAATATTGTACGTTACTGCCGCACATCTCTTTCTTTAAAGACACAATATTTTTAAGGTCAGCACTGGAAATGTACCGGTAATAAGAAATTGTTTAATTTAAAAAAAAAAAGCAAGGGATTTTAGAGGAATGCTACGCAAATCGTGCTGGTGAATCAGTTACTATCAAAATATAAGACAATTTAGAAAATTGGTAACTTTTGCTGCTATTCTCTGGCTGTTTTGTGACTTTTGGGCTTTGGCCATGTCTTTCGGGGTGTAGGAACGACGTCTCTCCTTTAACTTCAATAGTTGTCTGCTGAAGATTTGTTGACTACGCGCAACATTAGGCCGAGCGAAGCTTTCTGGAAAGTCTGTGGAGAGTTTAACGCGTTCTCGTGAAGCCCCTTGCCAGTTGATGAATAGCGCGTGCCCAGTACTACAGATGCCTGAGCCAAATATATGGGCCAATCCACACTGTCGTCTGTGTGACAGCTGTCGTCGTAGTGTTTGAGAAGAGTTCTTCCCAGCAATGTCTTTATTTACAGACATCAAAGGGATTCTAACAAATTCCAGTCAAGGGCTTCACTACAAAAAATATTCCTTAGTTGCGAATTTTCAAAGGCGAAACGTCACAACAGAAGTCCCTGCCTAAGAGACAATGTTTTAACTGTGCAAAATGACGTACTGCAAAAATGTTTTTGTAAGTTTATAACATTAGTGTATATTAGTGTTAAAATGCAACAATGGTAGCATTCATATAGCTACATTTTAAGGCAACAGTAAAATGTATACAGAATTTACCAGAACCAGAATCGTACAGTAATAGCGCTATACAATATGTCTGAATTATGGCAAGCGTCCCATTTTGTATATGAGTTAGAAAGTTCCTAAATGGTTTTGGAAGATATTTTACTTGATATTTAATTAAATAATTTTAATTTATAGAATCATATCTTCTAAATCGCGTTTGCATTAAAATTCTGACTTATGTTCCAGTCAGGGCTTGAAACAGAAAACTGTGTTCCTTTGAGACGTAATTTTATAGAGTTTACGTAGAACGAATTACTTAAATACGCGAATTTGATTTAGGTATGAAGTTGGGCTGAACTTCTTGTTGATAGTGATCTCACTATACCGGATGTATCAGTACAGAAATTACAAACTTTCAGGAGAGATAAAATAGACCCAGACGATGGGAAATCACACACAAAAAACAAGAAAGAAATGTCTGTAGAAAAGGAGAAAACATGTTTATTATTCTTTATGCACAGGAAAAATAAGAAAAAAGAACATAAAGAGACATCGATCGTCATAAAAGTAGGTAGCCGAAATGACGACTCCTGGACGTGATGCACGCCTCACGTCTCCCGCGCATTGAAGATCGTACGTTAGCGAAGTTACCGGGCGTGTACCAGACTTCCCCAGCAGCTGTTATGATACGTGCAACAAGGTCCTCAGTACTGGTAACGGCAGTTTCGAATACCAGTGTAACATGTTTCCTCCTCTTGTCCGTGTTTTTTCTTTCTTGTGTTTTGTGTCCGCATTAGGAAAGCGTTTCCGACCATGCATTGCTATGCGATTTCCCGTCGTCTGGGTGTAGGCCCTACTCTATCTTTCCTGAAAGTTTGTAACCCCTGTACTGATACATTCTGTATACGGAACTAGGGACTAGCGGAATAAATATGGCGGAAAATGGCAATGACGGAAGTAAGGTAACATCCCAGTCTTCACCAAAAGATATTTCGGAAAAGCCAGGATAATGCTAAATTGGGATGACCGGCTGAAAAATAGAATACTTTCCCAACCTGAGTGCAAGTCCTGCGTATTGCTTATGCTGCTCGTCGTATCGCTAGCTTGAAGTAGGGTTGATACAACTCTGTCGTTCTTGCAAGTCCGAGGAATGGTTTGAGGGGAGCAGATATGCGCGTACACACACACGTGTGTGTTCCTGATACTATAGACGTGGTTGAGGAGAGCAAAGTTCTTCAGTAGCCGCCGTCGTGGACGGTTCTGTTTTTTGGATCCTGTGTCGGGAATTCGACACATTACTTGTTTGTGATGTCCTGGAAGTTTCTAGAGTTTGATGGTGTTTTCTGTTAATGGATATTGGTTCTACTTATTGGCTCGTTTCGTGTATTAATTGGAGTTATTGGCCGTGGACAAGAGTCAGAGGCCACTTTTCACGTAAAAAAAAAAAAAAAGTGGTTGAGGAGAAGACGGGTAAAAAACGCAAGCGCTCTGAGAAAGCATACGTGATAAGTTGATGCTAGCGTCTCACTTTTGGATGCATTTGTTTATCAATCATAATTATTTCATCAGTTTCATTGCTCAATCTTTAACTTCTTTAGATCACAGAATATATACTTACATAACTTTTGACATTACAAGTAATTATCAGCTAGTTCTGTTACGTCATATGATACCATAAAAATAAATTAATTAGTATTTTACATCGTACGTTTCAACAGGGTAGACTAATACGGAATCCGGTCCATACTAACTTTAAATAAATTACGGAATCTTCCTCTATGATATAACACAGTCACAATATGAATTATTCAACGCAAATAAAATTAATTCCTAAAAATTAATTAATTTTTCTGACGACTGGCACTTCAAGAATACCGTATTACAAAATATTACCGTCAAGAATCGTCTAAATTCATCTACGAAAAGTCACTCGTTTTTCCACGGGGTAGAGTAAAATTTCAATTCACGTCACTTTGTTTGTGATGCAAGTAATATATACGGCGTTAAAAATATGAACCGAGCAAGCTAGAGCGGCAGATTTCCGCTGTTAACTCATCTTGACATCTAAGTGACATTACGTTAACAGACGATACACGTAAAATGGCCAGAAAAAATATGTATACTAGACATAACTAAAACCACTGTAAAGTGAAAATCTATTCATTTGTTCTAGCAATATCAAAGAAAGATGAAGGAAACGAATATTGTGTATCTGTTAAAAGGAAGAAGTAAAGTTAAGTGATGCAGAATACATTTTATTACAACAGTATGATCAATAATAGTTATGCATACAATAATATACATTCTTATATAATTATACTACTTGCTGTCCCGGCATGCGCCGCAATGTCAATTAAAATTTTTGGTTATCCTCTTCTGCCCTCTGCCCCGTTTGGCACACTCTACTCCATTTTCCCGCGTTATAACATAAACAATAACATTCTTAGCCGTACGCATTTTTCTTATCATTTATTTGTGGAGACACGTTACTGTTAGCCGTGATACAAACACTATTTGATGAAACTTTATACTGCAATACTTAAATACTTACTCTGCTTGCTGATTCAAAAATTTAAATTTACATTAACTAAAGTTATGAATTAATATTATAAGGACGATTTGTCCCTTTCTCGTTTTTCTTTTGCGGCAATATTCCCGAGTACATACACAACTGTCAAATCAATATTTTATTATTTTATAAAACATTTGGCTGATTTTGAGTTACAGCCCTCTTAAAGCCCTAAATTACTGGTAGCATTCATTAAAAATCTTGCCAACCATTTGTGATTGATCTGATCTGTTACGTGACCGATCAAACTGCGTTAACTAGGACAGGTTAATTTCCGTAAACTCCTCTTATGCCCTTGTGCCAGCAGGTTTGTGAACTAACCGCACAGCCAAACATTAGTATCATACTGTAATGAATACCAACATTAATGAAAAATGATACGTAATGTCCTCTGTTAAAAATGTAGTCATAAAATAATTGCTCTCACTGAATTATTTTTTTTTAATGTAATGACATATTCAATTACGTACTTGCAAACATTTACCAGCGTGATCGAACTGAGTGTTGAGCAACAAAGGCACCTACTACATCGTCATATATACCTGTGTTCCATTACATGCCGTTTGATTGCGCGAATGTTGCTCTAAGAAGTTTACATATCCCTCTATACTTCATAGCCTATAATATATATACACAATATGTGTGTATGTGTGTGTGTGTGTAAAACATTTGTGTGTTTGGCCACCTTCCTAAAACAAATCACTGTACTGTCACGTGCGAACTGGGCCAACAAAGAAAATATAATTAAACTATATATATATCGAATATCTACAGGTGATTGGCGATAAACTGAGCATGTTTAAACAACTATTGAAAAAAAAAATAATAGACAGCTATTACTGTATACATACATACTGCAGCATTATTAATAGTTGACTCACTCCTTGTGTAGTTCCACATAGTGTATTTTATAATGTAAATACCACGAATTCGTATTACTACGAAGTGAAATCTATTGAACTGAATTCTATGTATTTTGTAAATGTTAAATTGCAACTAAATTAAGGTTGTTTAGCCAACATAATTAAAATTGCTATATACAAGCAAACTTTTATACGCAGTTTTTAAATTTATATTTCTGATAGTTTTCACTGCACGCTTATTTGCACTGTAGTTATAAATTCCATCTGGAGATCCCACCATATTATTTATACAGTAAAAGAACCAATAAAGCATATTAAAGGCAAATATTTTCAGGCGGTTCTGCGAAGTTAAGTGGGCGGTTCGTCGAAAATTTTTATTATTTTAACAAATTTTATATTTTTACGAGAAATGGTTTGCTTTGTGTACATACATTATGCCTATTATTTTTACAATAATAACAAATAGTTTTTTTTCATTGTTTTTATGTAATGGCATGTCAAAGTTCAAGTTTACATAAAAAGCTTTTATGCGGTAAATGAAAACCAACAAACGAAAAAACTCACCGAAATGAAATAATTCACACTGATGAGCTGTATATCGAGCTACGTCAAGACTGCGAAAACCTCATTCACTATTCGTAATTTAAAAAAAAAAAAAACATTAATATACTTTGATTTTCAATTCACTATTATTTAAAATACAAAAAAAAATCCATTGCGCTATTTACACGTGGTTTAACGTAGTCCGTGATACTGTCCTACAGTGTGAAATATTTCATTTCAATAAGATAGTTGGTTTTAATTTCTAGCAAACAACCATTTTATGTAAATTTGGACTTTCAAATGTTAGTGTATTTTTATTATTTTAACAAATTTTATATTTTTACGAGAAATCGTTTGCTTTGTGTACATACATTATGCCTATTATTTTTACAATAATAACAAATAGTTTTTTTTCATTGTTTTTATGTAATGGCATGTCAAAGTTCAAGTTTACATAAAAAGCTTTTATGCGGTAAATGAAAACCAACAAACGAAAAAACTCACCGAAATGAAATAATTCACAGTGATGAGCTGTATATCGAGCTACGTCAAGACTGCGAAAACCTCATTCACTATTCGTAATTTAAAAAAAAAAACATTAATATACTTTGATTTTCAATTCACTATTATTTAAAATACAAAAAAAAATCCATTGCGCTATTTACACGTGGTTTAACGTAGTCCGTGATACTGTCCTACAGTGTGAAATATTTCATTTCAATAAGATAGTTGGTTTTAATTTCTAGAGAACCACCGTTTTATGTAAAATTGGACTTTCAAATGTTAGCGTACAAAAATTATGCGAGATAAAATATTTTAGTTACATTAAAAACAGTTACAATATACGTCTACAAAACAAACCATATCTCGTACGAACATTTAAACGAAATTTTTGGTGGCCGGCTCTCTTAATAAATATTATGTTTTTCTGCCCGTAGATGTAACAAGACTTTACTGTTCATAGAACGTTTCCCACAGTGTTGTTTGATTATACCTAGAGCCCACGATTTTTAGTGAAAAGAATTCTGCAACAGTTTGTTTCAATGCCTTACGTGCACATCTGCAGTTCTGCTCCATGGTTATTGGCAGAATGAAGGCGTGGCTCATTTGACTGTGCCAACAGGAACAAGGTTACTGCGACACCACACGTCTGTGATTTGCGGGTGGAACACTAAGACGCTGAGAGTTAAAAACAGCCAATCACTGAGCGTGAAGTAGAGCTGCATATGTGCACATAAGGCATTGAAACAAACTGCTGCAGAATTCTTTTCACCAAAAATCGTGGGCTCTAATTATACCAAATGTTATACAGACCTATACCGGACCGCTCTACGCTACCAACGAACAAAATTGTGCGGCATGGAGCCGAACTACTGAATTAAGTTTTCCCTCAAACTTAATAATTTTCTCTTGTTTATTTGCTTGGCGAACTGATGCTTTTTCTTAAAGACATTAACTTTTGTCTTGGGAATGAAAACTGGCAATTCGTCAAGAAAGGAAGTTTTTATCTACCGTGTTACGTCGGCAGCGCAAATCTGGTATTAATAAAATGTAGTATCTGTTGGCCTGAGGTAGAAACACTATTAGTGTTCTCGCAGAATTGAACGCTATCCGTTATTAGTTCATAGTGATTTAGAGTGTAATGTAGGGCAGCAGTAATTGTTAACGAAAAAGTTTAAAATAGCTATTAATACCTTGTCAACTAATTAAATTGCAGCAGAAATACACACTGACTAGAAAATACATTACGCAGATCTTCCAAAATGTTTCCTTAAACTTAAACCCCTTGGCACATTTCAACGCCATTGTGATCCACGCAATTAAAGAACGCTAATCTGAATTATTTACGCATAATCGTTCACTATCCATGTAGCATTAAATTAATTAACACCTAATTGTTTACTGTTAGATAAGAAAATTTTACGAAAGGATTCACTGTAATTTAAGGGTTAAATTTTCCTGTGGATAGCACGAATAAAAATTTATGTTTAAACATCGAAAGTAAAGTTGTAAAATTTTCTGAAGAAGCCGTACAGACGTGGTTCTGGGATGTTGGATTAAATGTACATGCGTCGATATCCCAGGAGAGATAAGACAACGGATCGGTAAAGAGATAGTCGATATCCCAGGAGAGATAAGACAACGGATCGGTAAAGAGATAGTCGATATCCCAGGAGAGATAAGACAACGGATCGGTAAAGAGATAGTCGATATCCCAGGAGAGATATGACAACGGATCGGTAAAGAGATAGTCGATATCCCAGGAGGGATAAGACAACGGATCGGTAAAGATATAGTCGATATCCCAGGAGAGATAAGACAATGGATCGGTAAAGAGATAGTCGATATCCCAGGAGAGATAAGACAACGGATCGGTAAAGATATAGTCGATATCCCAGGAGAGATAAGACAACGGATCGGTAAAGAGATAGTCGATATCCCAGGAGAGATATGACAACGGATCGGTAAAGAGATAGTCGATATCCCAGGAGGGATAAGACAACGAATCGGCAAAGAGATAACTTTCAGGACGTTCTGCAATCACTCGGACAAATTCAAATGATCACAGCAGTATGATTAATAACTTTTTTTTATGAAAAATTGATGTTAGCTGACATCTTATAAACTTACCAGTCGCTCATGCTTGGCAAGTATGCAGTACGCGATGCACGCGACAGTCACCGGCTGCCTTTCTGCCAAGAAAAAAAATATAAATTCGGCATGCACTAGGCACGTCGGTGTAGAGGTGAGAAGAAAAAAATGGAAACTAAAGTGTTTCATAAAATTCAACGATTCACTGCACATTAGAAAATCCGGATATGTAACCAGCAAAATGTAGACCATATACTAATAATGTCAGTTAAAAGAAATTTCCAATTAAAGTGCTTTAAAAGTATGCAAACGTCTTCAGATTAGGTGACAATGTAATGGGCATTACCTGATGATTTTAGAGAGATATTAGGCCTGTATTTATGATTTCAAAACATTGCTTGGTAATAATTACGTCGTAATTTAATTATATAATTTAAATAAGTGTTATTAAAGAATTAAATATAATAAAATTACTAGTAATTGAAACATCAATTTCATACCTCACATGACTTTCAAACTATAGGCCTATTCCTCGTCGGTCATAGACAGTCCTGCTGTTTCGTCTGCAGCTGCATAACGGCGAACGACTTTTCTGTCATATCGCTATGACCAATGCCGCTGTATTGCTGGCTAGTGTGACTTGAGTTCACTGCACATTAGCCAGTTTTGCTTCTGTAATCACTGGTGTTCTCTGATGAGAGATCGGTGAACTAGCTTCTCGACTACTGTAGTCCTAATTTTCCAAAAAATATAAAATTTACGACATTGGTGATATTTAACAGTTTGGAGAGCTGTGCAATGAACATAAATTTACTACAAATACATAAATTTACATTAATATTCAGTGACATTACTAATTTTACTTCTATCTAAATGCTTTTTGACAGTTATAATTTCACTTTATGTTTACGTATCGTACACTCTTTACGGAACAATATTTGACATTTTGGTTTGTATAAGTTCGTAACTCAGATGTGAATTTCACTGTGTGTTCAGTGAATATTGTCACATATTGTGACTGATATTACATCACGTAATTGAAAGCGTCCTCAAAACTGTTTTAGTTTACTGAAGTTTTAAGAAACGAAATATATTTCGAACAGGTATGAATTATGCGCAGACGTCACTGCAAAGTGACTGATAGTTCTAAGTGTACGATACAAAATCATGTGCAACTAATACGAAAATCTGCGTTCCCAGATAGAAATAAAATTTACCGAGAGTTATCTTGTAAATTAATGTTTCACTTATTTTCGTAATTTTAATAAATTCCTTGTATTATCCCAATTACATTCTGTTCTACTTAATAAATTGCTTAAATATACGTTGAACATATTAATGCACTATTTGCTAGAAACCAAGTAATTCATAAATAAATATGTTTATGTACGAGTGTGTGTGTGTATGTATATATATATATATATATATATATATATATATATATATATATATATATATATATAGAGAGAGAGAGAGAGAGAGAGAGAGAGATAGTAAAATACACGGACATACATATCTGAAACGTCACAACACTGCAAACGGTGTACCTATACTATATTTTACTAAATCATTTATCTGCGTTGCAAGAATATATATACTGGCTAATTCGCCTATTTACTGCGAAATACATACAGGGTTAGAAGGAAGAAATGGTGATTACTATATTTAACCACTATCACAAACACCAAGTGCATGGTTTTATGTAAAGCGTCTCGTGCAACTTCCACCTGACGTCATCGTTATGTAAGCCATGGTTGTTCTTCACACACTGAACACACCACGTGACAGGACTGTGCTAAGGCAAGCCACACTGGCGCCCCTTCAATAAACACTGCACGTGCGCACTTCAAGTCCGCACAAGAGCAGTTAAAACACCAAGGTCGCGAGAGATCATCCGGAATACGTGCCTGCCTCCGAGAGCTGAACTCGCGTATTCCTTTAAAATAAGAAACACGACCGACATGTTGGAACCCCACGTCGCGAAGTCGGGACCACGCTGCCGTGTTTAATGGGTCGTATATTCGATTAGAGCTTTCTTGTCGTGACAACTCCTTCTCTCGAGAGACATCCTCCCTGCCTTAACTCGGTCGAGATTTGCGCGCTGCGTCTTCAACTCCGGAGCAGAGGTTCCGCCGACAACCTCGTCCCTATCTCCCCTTCCTACTTTCTATCCACCTCGAGGCCGTACACGTTCACTTGGTCGTATTTTAACAAGACTACTACACCTCTCGTCACCAGTGCCTAACAGGTTTTATTACTTTCTTACACGCCAATACCATCCCTCGACTTACTGCTGCGGGCACAATGAGGGAATAATTAATGCATATTTATATAAATCTCACTACCACGCCTTTCTTACTTAAAATCGCATTTATTAGCTTCGCCTGTATGTATTAAAGAATGTAATGGAAACTTTTAATTCAATTCAACCCACTTCCAGACGTCCGAATCAGCCTATTTGAAATATTTTTACTATATTCGGAGTCAATGTGAGTACAATAATTTCATAGATTCGACATGGTATTAACAACCACTAAACAAAAAAACTATCAAGAATAATTCTATTTTTCGTACGAATATTTGCAATTTTGCACACGTACTAAAAATCAATGTCACCTGGTATTCTCAAACATTACGATAAAAAAAATTTAAAATTATTTGGCAGCAAGATAAAAAAAATGTTCTAAAATTAAAATCTTTCAATAAAATATTCTGAGGTTGAGGTAAGATCGTTTTACGACCCTAAAGCGACTTCTAGAGTTGATTAGTGCGAAGTGTGGTGAGGGGACAACACAACATCCATGTCCGAGCCAGGATTCGAACGCAGGACCCCTCGCACCGTAGCCCTGCGCTTAACCAACTATGCTACGTAGGCTAGCAGAACACTCTGAAATTCATAATTGCTTAGGAATATCTTCCATTTTTTTATAATATTAACAACTGCAATATATTTTACTTTTTAAATACTAACAAACACGCTTATGTAACAATATGAACTAAAAACTAGCAAATTTCTTCTAAGTATAAAGATTGTGTTTAACTGCCCTAGGATATCCGACAATTCCGCACGAGTGATTGACCAAAAACTATCTCTAATCTAAAAAAAGCGTGAGGTGCTATTTACTTACATTTCATAATAACTTCACCTGTACGAATAGCAAGCGGAAAAATAAAATTATTTAACATAACTGATATTAAGCACTTACACTAATTTTTCTACATTACATTCAACGTATTAAGTCAATATTTCAAATTAAATTTATGCTGTGTAAATTTTTACTGTCATACACTTGAATGAGTTAGCTGCAACCTCAGAACGGATAGAGTATGGGAAGGCAATTTCCGTAAAATCAGTGTTTGCGTGTATACCCGTATCTCCGTCAATAACTGTTCTGGGAGAAAATTTTGCTTTCTCATAAAAGCGAAAAAATATAATTTATAGACGCCACGATTTAATTTAGTCATATAATTACGTCATTTAAGGAAAAATTTATTCTTAAAATATTTTTAAAGCTTCCGGGGCTCAGTCTCACGTGGCCTTTGCCTTTGACAGGAACAATAAGAGTAGCTATACTGTTGCAGATATAATTTGTGTGCTGTTGGCCAAGAACGAGCACGTTCAGAGGCTGGAAGCGGGCGATATAAGACTTGCTCTTGGTCGCCCATCACTTGCATTGGCTTGCGTCTTCTCCTCGAACACTTCTCAAACTTGCCGTCTTGACTTTCCGTTAAGGGCAAGGTCTACGGTAGATTCTATCACCATGTTTTTATTTTTATATTTGTATCAGATTTTTTTCTTGTTTTAGACACATAATGTGATACAATTTTGTTCTTATCAAATTATTTTATCTCTCATATATTTCACGTAGTGGCTTGTTCATGTCTAAATTTGCATGTTTCCGTTTTAAGGACTACACTAAAACCAACTGACATACCAAATTGAAAAAAATTCACAGTGGATGAAGGCGTTTCAGGCTACAATTTCACGTACATAAATACAAAGAATAAAAACGTTTTGTATTTAAATAAAAATGCTGAAATTAAAATTAAAAATTAAAACAAATAATTTTTTAAAAAATACAAAAACGTTTTATTTTGTTGCTTAATACATCTGAACTTGCAGCCTACAACATCGTTATTCACAGTGGATTTTTTCAGTTTGGTCAGTGAGTTGGTTTTAGTGTTGTCCTTAAAACGGAAACATTAAAATTTTGGCTTTAACGAGCGAGCAATTACGCGAAAACTATGCGAGATAAAAAAAAAAATTAATAAGAACGAAATTTAGTCTCATTTTGTCTTTAAAATAGGGGGAAAAAATATCCGATACAATTTAAAAACTTAAACCATGGTGATGAAAGTTGCTGCAGACCGCGCACTTTAACTTTACTGTCAGTTACGAAAATGTGTCTCAGATAAAAAATGCTTACAGTAAAAATTATATGCTATAGCAGCGGTCTCAAACTCAGGCTATGAGAAGGGCCGCTTAGTAGTTTCAAAGGAAGTCTAGGGGCCACAATAACATAAAAATATTCTTATTCAATATAAATGTATTTACAAGACAGTTCGGCCTCTCTTGAACTTAACAAATCAAATGAATACGAAAAGATACAAATACTTTTGCTAAAAACAACAGAGATAAATATTATTTTACAATAGAACTGAAGGAATAAATTATGTTTGTTTGTGAACAATAAAATCATGTAAATTAAATGCAAATGATAATGCTACCGGGACAGGAAAAAGAACAAAGTGAATATATGTATATATATATATATATATATATATATATATATATATATATATATATATATATATATATATATATATATAT
>PNEQ01115188.1:0-11990 GCA_003012365.1 Medauroidea extradentata | reverse complement strand
TGGCATGCATGCATTGTTTCTTCTCGTGGCATGCATGCATTGTTTCTTCTCGTAGCGTACATGCATTGTTTCTTCTCGTGGCATGCATGCATTGTTTCTTCTCGTGGCATGCATGCATTGTTTCGTCTCGTGGCATGCATGCATTGTTTCTTCTCGTGGCATGCATGCATTGTTTCTTCTCGTAGCATACATGCATTGTTTCTTCTCGTGGCATGCATGCATTGTTTCTTCTCGTAGCGTACATGCATTGTTTCTTCTCGTGGCATGCATGCATTGTTTCTTCTCGTGGCATGCATGCATTGTTTCTTCTCGTAGCATGAATGCATTGTTTCTTCTCGTAGCGTACATGCATTGTTTCTTCTCGTAAAATACATGCATTGTTTAATGTGTTTGCAAAAGTATTTGCAGGTTTGATTTTACTCGCGTGCTCTTAATACTTCATTTTATTCAATCCTTTCTTCTTTTCGTCCCTAAATGAATACCCGTGCTCTCAAGGCCCTTTTAAAAGCACAGCAACTGAAATCGTAATTTTTTGTAATATGTGTATTTAAATATCAAAGGGTGCAATCATATAAAGATGTGCGAGAAATGTTTTGCTTTCTAAACTGTTTATTTACTCGAGGGACGTGCATTTGACATAAGCTTCCACAACCTACAACTAATGAAACAAAGCACTAGTAACTCTTTCAGCAAGAATGGCAGAAATATGTGTAAGAAGATAAGAGCCATTCTGACAATGTATGTCATTATCCTATAATAGACATGTCTTGACATCTAGTGCTGAAACCTGGCCTTAATGTTAAACATAGCAGGGCTTGATCAACCAAGTCGCCTTCACGCCACGCCAGAACTCGCCACTACAGCTTAACACAATAATCATTAAATGTTACGTTCCATTAATAGAATACTTGAAGTTTCTGGTCCACTTAATTTGCGGCCTAAGAAATTTGTAAAAATATTAAGTATACATTACTTACGCATGATTTTTACTGATAAATACTTAACATATAAAATTAAAATTGCTAAAATTATATTCAATAAAAATACACACAACTTATTTTTCAAATCCTTTCCAACCAAATTTTTCTTCAGGATTATTATAAAAAATATGTCCTATGTTTTATAAAAATTTTCTATAAAATTGGTATATTGATAATTTATTTTAACATTTATTTCCTACTAAATTCAGCTAAAATAATGTCATTCAAGTGTAAAAACCACAATTTTATATTTGTACGGGAAATGTGGATAGTTCTGTAAGCGTTCCCCATAGTTCCATTCTAACCTTTCCTAAAATGTTTAGCTTTTACAATAATCTAATTACGGCATGTCATGGTCAAATATTGCATCTTACAATAACATACGCCCAACTAAAACCGACAAAATTACTGGAATTCAATCATTTTCACTGAAATTAACAGTCACATAATATTTAACAGATATTTGGAAAACACAAAATAATCATAATTTGTTGTTACTTTATGCTAAAATGTTCGTAAAAGCATAACGAACTCAGTAGAAAACATGTAAGAAAACTAACAATAATCTGTAGAAACACAGTATGCTAGAACCATTACCGAACACCTTCACCGTGTACACGCCGTCTACTGGCCGTGACAGTGAAGCAAGTACAGTCGCAACAAGTGCAGAGAGGCACTGCAACATGCGGGCGCAGCGCCACGGTGGCGGCCTAGGGAACTAGCGGTCGAGGCCGTCTTCAAACATTCACAACCCCAGAGCCGCCGCACGGGAAAGTATTCTTTTTTTATGATAGCATAAGGATGGAGTTCTGAGTGGTCTAGGGAGAGGAAGTATGTGAGGAAGGATAGGGAGGGTATACGGAACAGGGGTTTAATATATTATTCACAGCGAGACGATACCATGCTTCCTTAATTCCGGACATAGCACAAGCAAACATCACACACTGTGTGGGTGAAGGTCACGTCGACATGCTGTGCACACTCTTATATCCAACATTGACACTAGGGTGGGCTGAAAGAATTATTTTTTTAATTGTTATAGTGCGGAAAAGTTGCCTCCTATAATAAGAAGAAAAACAGCGTAAATAAATATAAAACCGGTCGATTTCTTCCGATCGCGCATCGATGCCAAAGTTCAGTAAAATAGAACCAAATTTGATACTTTTGTATATTTTCCAAATATAAGATAAACTTTTTTTTCCAAACTGATATAGTGTGGAAATGTTTCCTCTTGTAATAAGAAGAAAAACCTCGTAAATAAATAAAAATTGGTTGATATCTTCTTATCAAAGATAAACTCTGAAGCCACCGATTATATTGACATCATTGACTGGAGTACTTGTGTTATATCCTCCCCCAATACTACGAGAAGTGTGTGATAATGATATTAAACCATTCATTAATTCTGACACTGAACCTATCAGAGAGATCAAAAAGTTTCCCTGTCATACACCAGCATTCTACACTCTAAAAAAATTGTAAAATTTACAAGGGTATTCTTTGTACTTTTACAAGGACTTGTAAAAGTACAAAGAATATCCTTGTAAAGTCATTAGTTCATGAAGTTACAAGGGTAAACTTGTAATACTACAAAGGAATTCCTTGTACCTGTACCGACAGTTCCTGTCCTGTAAATTATAGCCACTTCTTCGTAGTTGTACAAACTTTTGTAAATGTTGAAAATGTTCCTTGTACAATTATTAGTTTATAACGTTTAAAGGTATTTTGTTTGCTGCAAAAAAACTTAGAAAAAAAATGTGTAGCCTACAAAAATCGTAGGTTCGCCGGAAATTACTTATGCAAAGATCACAACCTATGAAAAGTATTTTCTGGAATAAAGTGAATATTTATATTAATTGCGCGGTTTAAAAGGAAGTATTATTACTGAACTTTACATAGAATGCATACAAATAAATAAAGTGTAAACAGTACGAAAGTCACACTGGTTTAGGGGTAAAATACGAATATTCTAAGCATTGGGACAGTGGTTCGAAACTTAACACCTCCCGAGATTTTTTTTTTATTTGTTTCAAAATAAACTATTGTTTACGTCCTTTATTCAAAAGTTATTTGATAAATAAGTTCAGTGTTACTTATGAAGTACAATGAACATTTAAATTTATATCTTTCCTTATTGAAAGTACAGCTACAAGGCTAGTCGTTGTAATTTTACAAACCTATAGCCTACTTTGTATTTAAGGACAAGGATAACCGTTGTAGTTTTACAAGGGATTTCTTTGGCAACTGGGTTTCCAAGGCTTTTCTATGTAAAAGTACAACAATTTTTTTACAGTGTAGAGATGTGTCAAACTTGTGACTGAGGCCTCAACTAAAGTATATAGTTATGCAACAAGAGATAGCTACATGAGATCTACACTGTTTTCACGATCAGTTATGCCCGATTTCTCACAAAAGTCAGACTTTAAATGTGTACATACTACTGATTAAAAGAAACTGTAAAAGTAACCTTGAATCAGTGAATCAATTCTAGTAACTATTTGTAAATAGTTGTAAAATTGTAAAACAAAATGTGAATACTCCCACACTTTGGATGGTTTTGGGTGGGTAGGATGTGGGTGGCACTAGATGTGCAGCCACCTCCTCGTGGTGAGTTATGGGTCGTCTTGTTCACACAGAATGGGCGAAGTGCTGCGCAATGAAATTTGAAAAATTTGGTAAATTCCTATTTCTCAAATTTTGGACACCCGATAAATACTGAGATGTTAATAGTAATATTTTTCGTGATTTTACTTGATTCAGTCATAACATAAAGACCGTGTAAACTATCTCGTGTTTATCTCGGAAATTAAAAAATACATAAAACATTTTGAGTATGGTTAATTTCTATAAAGCTTGGTATCGATGCGCGACCGGAAGTTATCAACCGTTTTTTATTTCTATACACGGTTTTTCTTATTATTATTAGAGGAAACTTTTCCACACTATAGAAGTTTGGGAAAAAAAGTTTTTCTTATATTTGAAAAATAAACAAAAAATATTAAATGTTGTGCTTTTTTTAATGAACCTTGGCATCGATGCGCGTTTGGAAGATATCAACCGATTTTTAATTTCTTCACGCATTTTTCTTCTTATCCTAGGAGGAAACTTCTCCACACTATAGCAGTTCGGAAAAAAAAGTTTATCTCATATTTTAAATTTGGTCCTTTTTTATGAACTTTGGCATCGATGACCGATCGGAAGACATCAACCGACTTTTTATTTCTTCACGCAGTTTTCCCTCTTATTATAGGAGGCAAATTTTCCGCACTATAGCACTTTGAAAAAAAAAAAAAAAAAAATTTTTTTCTGCCCACCTTAATTGACACCCCTGACACTTTATACAATATGGATACCTCTTACTCTCGCCCTAACAAACTTCCACGACGCTGTTTCTGGCCAAGAAAATACAAACCAAAACATAAAATTACTAGAGACTCGGAAATGTGACTGGCTGAAAGACCAGCAGACTGCACAGCGCAGTTCTGTTCACACAATGTCCTGAGATACTTGTACCTGTGACAAGGAAGCGCGGAGGTCAGCGAATGTTACCATTCATGAAAGTCTGCTATTTGTTCACACACCTCAAGTTAGTGCTCAAGTAATTGTGATCCAATCGCTCAAGACATTAACATGCAAAGGAGTTTGAAATCTAACATATTTTCAAATGAGATAGCGATACCACTGTGTCTCTAATCATAGTCTCTCTGAGGATACAATGTTGACCACAGTTGGGCCAACTGCCTCGCAGCATACTGCTCACATTCAAATAACGGACAAGTAAAAAGAGTGAAAAACTACGAATATTCTGATGCCAACAATATTCACACACAGACTAAGTTATGGGTTTACAAATGACAGTTAATGAATTTGAGTAAAATGGTGGAGTAGCTCGCATGTGTCACTTCGTTCTTTCGTTTACATTGAGAAACTGGATTGGTCCGACAAATACGTTGGACCTTTATTAATTTTGTTGAAGCAAATAAATTAATGTTAAATTTACAATCAGACTGTAGAAGTAACTATTAGTATTTAATTCACTTCGGAAATACTATTTTGTTCAAATAATTTGTTCATTGTAAACTTTTGTTTGGTTTCTTATACGAAATCTTTCGTTGTATGTTATAATTTATTATGCGTGTGTGTTATTTTACCCAAAATATTTGTTCCTGTTAAATAACGAATACTTGTTTGCTTAGTTACATTTATTTTCTAACACTATTATATTAATTTCAGTAAGCCAAATATACGACGTACCATACAGCATTGGTAAATTCGACGAAAGTAGATATTTTAAACAAGGAAAATATTTAGTAGGAAGTGACGAAACATGTTCGTTAAAGTTGTTGTTCTAAAATGGCAGTTATTTGGTACGCAAGTGTAGAATTACGGTTTTGACGTTGGATAACGAATAAAAAAGATAGCTACAACACGTGTTCTGGTTGGAGAGTATGATGTCATTTATGTGTGGAGTGTTAACTATTATTTCTTGTGTAGTAAAGTTAGATGAAATGAATGAAAACAACTAGCAATTAAAAACATTCTGCCGAGTTCACACGAACATAATTCTAGCCTGAATGTCACGCTACCTACAGTTTGCAGCATGTTCTGTATACAATTCTGTATACAAGGCTGCGCAGAATATCTGCATGGTGGTATATAACAATAACGTAATTTGGATAAAACAACAAAAATATTTCCAACAAATAATTTGGTTGTTACAAACTATACATACCGTTACACATATTGAAACATACAATTTGGTAGTTTCAAAAATATTTTGTTTGGTTTTATATATATTTCCTCAGTGCAGTCTTGTGTGTGTCCAGTCTCTCTCGCAGTAAATGTTCGCGCTGTCTTGATTACATAGGCCTTTATTTTTTTGATTGCGGTTATTTAGTTTGGATTTTCGTTTATGTTCATTATTTGCTTTTTGTGTTTATCTGGCGTGTGGGATTTAATATAAAATAAGATTTTTATACTTTTGACTCCAGTTAATGTTCACTTTGTCTCGATTGTTACCTGGGACGATACTGCACTACAATGACATAGGTCGTTCAAAGTACTATGTTATTACTTAAGACCTTCACTCGCAATGCAAGAACCTTTGTACAGACTTAAGTTGACTAAAGTGGAGTATATACACTGACATGGTTGGACAGTATCGCGCCTATACTTGAGGAAGTCCCGCATATCGCCACGTCATGGCGGCAGCTCTGGCTAACTCTCCTGATTAAGGTCAGCCACACTAATGACGTGGGCGCCAGCTGGCACCCCCCCCCCCCTAGGGCTACACTCTTCCAACTCCAGCAGCACACAAATATTCTATTTCCTACGACCGTTCCAACTTCATTGGAGCAATCACCGGAGGCCACCCTCCCTCCGCCAGACACGCCCCTCGCCCAGTGTAATCAGATTTAATTACCTGAGACTGCGTTCAACCCCGCCCCCTCCCCTCCCCTGCAGGCCCAATCGAAACACCACGCCGCTAACGACCTAAACGCCGTTTACGACTTCCTAGATTAGCCCCGGCTACTCCGCTTTGACGGAAAATTGGACGCTCGCCTCACGCACTCTTTCTCGCCGAGATATTCCCTCGTATCTGCTGGCAGGGGTCACCCTCCTCTCCCTCCCCCCCTAGACTATGTGTCATTTACCTTTCGTGTCCTGCCTTGGCGTGTGTGCAGCTGATGTTAGTACTTAGTTTACGGCAACGACAAGTAGACGCACTCATACCAACATAACGCCTCCGTCATGGCATTTCAATGTCATTCTATGTCAAACTAAACGAATTCTCAAAAGTTCAATTTTAAACTAGACTTTTCCAAACCGGGCGTATCATTAATGACATTTCTCCATGAATACTACAATACAGCTACCACATTTCTGCAGTTCTTATATAACAATGTATAAAACAATACCTTCATTACTTCTCTAATCACTCCAAAAGTACAAAAACCAGCATAATAAACACTATGGAAAAACAAGGCAGACAAAATACGCAGTGACGAGACCTCAAAAACTAATGAGGCAAACTACCTACAAAAATAATTCTTAACAAATGGCTATCCTATTGGCACCATAGACAAACACATGAACAACAATAATGTCCAATTCAGTTCACAGGAATCATCATAAAAACCATCAGGCCCATCGGTTACTCCATATGTGCAAGAACTCTCTGGAAAAAAAATAATAAGATGACTCGGTGATAATAACAGACTACAAACAGCTTTCAGGTCAACTTCCACAGTCAAAAACATGGTGACAAAAGTAAAGACAGTTACAGAAAAAGAAGAAACTCAGAACTGTGTATCAAATTGGCAGCCCTCTCGCCACTCGCCTTAAAAAAACACCAAAATAATATCAAGAAAAGTGGAACTGAAAAACCCACACTAGCAGAACATGTCTGGAAAAACAGTCATATAATAAAGATGCTACAACAATTACACTTGAGGCAAACCCGACAAAAAGGATAATAAAAGAAGCTACTTTTATCATCAGCAACAGTAGAGTCATCAGCAAACAAAGTATTGAACTAAATTGCATAAAAAACTAATTTAAATAAAAACAATTAATCATTGCAGATTGAATAATTCCAGACCATTTGTTAGCAAAACAATACACCTGATTCACATCTCACTGCAGAAAGCCCATTACAAGCTGCACGACCAATCAGCAGACAGCTACACTGTCATTGGCTGAGCTACATGTAGGCATTTTCCCTAAACAATCCCCCTGTTTCTCCAGACGGGAACATATACCAGTTCCCGAAACGTCGCATCTGTTGTCTTGACAAGCCTACTAATTTCCGTTTGTTTTTATCTGTGTTGTCTTGTCTGTGCTCACATTCATTCGTGTCTGTCGTTATTTGTCGTCTTCGTTCATCCATTTGGTGCCTTTTTCACGAACCCCATTTGTGTTGGTGTTTACTGTTTTTCGTCTGTCTTTCATTGTTTTTTTGTGTCGTCTTTCTACAGTCGACTATATTCCACTAAGAAATTAAATTTGAGTTGCATTTACCTGTTTTATTTTTGTCCTCGTGTCGTCTTCTGGGATATAAGTACATTCCTTTCAGGAATTATCTGTATGTTTTATGTACGTTGACAGCTTACTGGCTTGTCTTTCTTTGTTTTCATTTTATTGTGGGTTTTCCTGTAAATACGGCAACGTCCTCCCGCTATGATATATGTACAAAACAACTGTTATGTCCATAATACGAACCCATTGGTAGAAACGTTCAAAGATCACAATGTATAAAATGGATTTCCACATCAAATTTGTATTGTTAATGTATCCGTCTAGTGTGAAACTTTGTGGCAATTACCTGCAAGTGTTGAAGTATGCACTGCACAGCCACAGAAGTATGCACTACCTGAAGTGTTCTCTCTACAGACTAATCATGTATGTGAATTTTGGCTGTATTTTGGATCGCTAATTATCTGTGACTTTTGGTATAGAGCTGCTAGTATTTCCTTTCTATTTGGTAGTTTGAGTTCTTCAGAAATAAAAAAAATATGTGGTTTTAATAGTTAGTGAAATGCATTTAATGTACATATTTATAGTAAATTAATTTCTACGTGTGTTACACACATCTAGAAGAACATTGAGCCAACTAAGTGTCCACTGAGCATGGTGAGCGTACAAGATAAGGCCGCACAGACAGTATACAGATTCTCGCTGCAGATATAACATAGGCGTGTATTGACGTGGTGACGTCGTGACGTGTATGTGATGTCTTAGCAGCTTCAGTTCCTCGCTACAGACGTGGGCGAGTCCATCTCCCCCTACATCTCGCACATTTACCAAGGACGCAAGACGCACAATGTACTCTTTGTAGTAATATGTACCAAGGTTCTACTGTTCACAATAAAGTCAACACTATACAGCTACCTGCCTACATACGCCGAGGTCTTTACCGCTGGTGAAGGGTGACATGAGGTGAGTATGGAGCAGCACCGGAATGTAAGAGCGGGGGAAACGGAAGTTCCCCGAGAAAACCCGCCTACCAACGGTATCGTCCAGCACGATTCCCACATGTGAAATTCCGGGGATCGACCACGCCGGGAATCGAACCCGGATCGCTTTGGTGGGAGGCGAATGGTCCGACCTCTCGGCCACCGCGGCCCCAGGATCTCTGTGACGGCAGAGAGCGCTGTCTGGCAACGCAACATATATATTTACATCACGCCTACTAACATTGGTTCGACAGTTTAGTCGAATCGCACCTCGGAAGAGAAGGGCCAAGACGCTTCCAACTGCCAATTAGAAGCAAGCTAACAGTAGGGGTTGTTATGATCTTTGAAAGAACTGTGCAATGGGAGTGCATGACGGGAACAGATTCCAGTTCCCGAAACGTCGTAACACTGTCTGTCTGAAAACTACTGTGTCTTGTTTCGTATCTTCATTGTGTCGTTTGTCTTTTCTGTATACGTCTGTTACCTGTTGCGTTTTGTCTCGTCTATTTGTTGTGTCTTTTTGTTATTTTTCTGTTCGTGTCTGATATTTGCTGTGTTTTTGTTTCATCTCATCGTTGTGTCGCATGTTACTTGGTTTTTTATTTTATTTGTTATTATTTTCATTTATTATCTGTTTGTTCCTTGTTTCTATTTGACCCGATTCCATTTTGGAATTTCTTGTTGTGTATGTATCTTGCTGACTAAGCATATTCTGCTTATATTATGGTTTTCTTTTATTTGTTTAGTTTTCTTTGACAGTCATTCAATTTGCAATGGAGTACGTCCAAGAAACTGAATCCAGTCAGTAGGGGTTGTGCAAACAATAAGGCGTAACAAGTAAGAGGGCGTGGTTAGTCAGCTGATGTAAAGATACAATGGAGATGGAACACAGTTACAACCAATCAGAGAGCAGCTGAGGGGCAGCTGTTTTGAAGGCGACCACTTGGAAACAGGCAAACATCATGACGACCTTGCTCATGAAACGTGACAAAATTATCCTCTTGCCGGTGATCTCGATGTTTCCAGGGATTACAATTACACGATGACAACTATTGATACAAACTGCAAACGAAATGAATAAAAAAGTTTCATATACGTAACTGTATATTTAGTTGGCACAGTAACTAATTTTCATTTCTGTTTCTGCACAGATATAATTAGTTCTACTTAGGCAACCCTGATTCCCGCGAAAATATTTCCCCCATTTTCTTTCAACGTGCACAATTACAGCTCTGCTTCGCGGTCAACGATTACATGTGTTTAAGGGACCTGCCTAGATAGGTTGTGTTAGTGTGTGTGAGGCAGGAGAGGTAAGGTTGCCACTAACTGATACATGTAATATATCATCGCCTCTCCGCGCAAGCCATTTACTTGGCGTACTATTATCCTTCTTCCTGTGAGACTAAGCGGTGACCACAGTTTATTTGTGGCCAGCAAAGTTCAAAGTATAACGCTTGTTTATATAGTTGTGTTTTTCGAAGCCGGCTATTATTTTTACATACAACACTGCAGCCTGGGAAACCCAGTTCTGGCAATTTCGAGAGGCCCAAAAATGACGCTTCTTATTAACGTGCCGCATTTTAAAACTATAGTGACCGTTGTGTCGCATGTCAACTTAGCTATTTTTATATTTTTGTTATTTCTTTTATTTTCTGTTTGTTCCTTGCTTTGTATGACCAGATTCCAGTTATGGAATTTCATGTTGTGTATGTATCCTGACGACTGAAGCATACTCTGCTTATTTATGTTTTCTTGTCTTATTTTGTGTTTTCTTTTGACAGTCATTTATTTCGCAATGGAGTATGTCTAAGTAAATAAATCCAGTCATAGTGACCTAGTTTGAAGTTTGTGTTCTTTTAGTAGATACACAAATAAAATATGCCTTCAATAGTTTCGTCAAGAAAAAGAATAGCCGTAAGTCGCTTCAACGCAATTGAAGCCCGTTAACCCTCGGTGCCTGGATGTCCTCGCTATTCACGTACATGTGGTGTCACTGTAACCTTGGTGTGACGCCTCTACACACACACACACACACACACACACACTGCCAACAACCACTCAGAGCAGTATATGTGCACATAAGACATGCAACATCTTGCTGCAAACATATTTCCACAGAAACCGTAGCTATACTTGGCACATCTCACATAAACCGTCCATTCTGCCAGATCTTTGACCACACACACTGTTTACTGTTCAAGTCGGTTTGCATGACAATGCACTGCACATATCAGATTCATTGTAGGAGTAAAATTGTCAACTTATATTGCCTTAAAACACATTAAACGTATCTGCCTAAGACCGTCAAACTTGACAAAGGTTGAATGATACAGGCAACACAACACTGAAACACTAAGGTCAGTAGGCATTTAGTTTGTGTGGTAGCCTACACAACTAACTGTCATAATTTGTGTGGCAGCCTACAAAACTGTCATAGTTTGTGTGGTACACAACTAACTGTCATAGTTTGTGTGGTACACAACTAACTGTCATAGTTTGTGTGGTAGCCTACACAACTAACTGTCATAGTTTGTGTGGTAGCCTACACAACTAACTGTCATAGTTTGTGTGGTAGCCTACACAACTAACTGTCATAGTTTGTATGGTAGCCTACACAACTAACTGTCTTAGTTTGTGTGGTAGCCTACACAACTAACTGTCATAGTTTGTGTGGTAGCCTACACAACTGTCATAGTTTGTGTGGTACACAACTAACTGTCATAGTTTGTGTGGTACACAACTAACTGTCATAGTTTGTGTGGTACACAACTAACTGTCAGTTTATGTGGTAGCCTACACAACTAACTGTCAGTTTATGTGGTAGCCTACACAACTAACTGTCATAGTTTGTGTGGTAGTCTACACAACTAACTGTCATAGTTTGTGTGGTAGCCTACACAACTAACTGTCATAGTTTGTGTGGTAGCCTACACAACAAACTGTCATAGTTTATGTGGTAGCCTACACAACTAACTGTCATAGTTTGTATGGTAGCCTACACAACTAACTGTCATAGTTTGTGTGGTAGCCTACACAACTAACTGTCATAGTTTGT
>PNEQ01115184.1:15581-30857 GCA_003012365.1 Medauroidea extradentata | reverse complement strand
TACAAAAAGTACTAAAAAGCGAAATTTTAGCGCGCAATTGTATCTATTAATGCGTATATATAAAAAAATGTTTTAACTAAAAATCTAAAAAAGATATTTTTGTACTCTAGATAGTATGTTCCAACAACCTACAAAATTCTGTGAAAATCTAAAATCATGCAGCAACCTCGATTTGTTGATTTAAAATGGAATGACCCACCAGTGATTTCGGGTAACCTCTGTTTATGAAGGCCTTGGCTGTTTGCTCACACTGTTTGTTCAGGTCTGTTTGGGTGGAACATATGTGTTTGGCTCTGGTAGCAAGGCTGTACGGCAGGGATTTCTTAGCGTGGTATGGGTGGTAGCTGTCAAAGTGGAGGTACTGCAGGCTATTGGTTGGTTTGCTATGGACAGCTGTTTCAATTTTTCCATTGCGAAGAGTCAGTTCTACATCCAAAAATATTGCATGGGATTTTGAATAGTTCCTGGTGAATTTTAATGGGCTGTGGGAGTTGAGGTTGTTGAGAAAAGTGAGAAGGCTGTCTTCGGTAGATGTCCATGTTCGGTAGATGTCCATCCAACAGTGTGGATGGATAGGCTGATGGCTCAGGAAATTGTGTTCAAGTTTGCCCATGAATAGGTTGGCATAGGAAGGGGCCATGTGTTTGCCCATGGCAGTACCTTTGATTTGCAGGTAATGGGTTGTTCTGGAATCTGAAGTTATTATTTAAAGTGAGTCTGGCCAATTCAACTAAGAAAGCTGTGGAGGGTTTGCTGTTTGGGGTCTCTGGTTCAAATAATGTTCTATGGCAGAAAGTCCTGATGTATGGGGGATGTTAGTGTAGAGAGATGTTACATTAATGGTTACCAGGTAGGCATCATGGGATGGGATGTTCAGGTTTCTTAGGCGTTCTAGGAAGTGGTTTGTGTCTCGGATGTACGAGGAAAGCAGCTGAATCCAAGGTTGGAGGTGAGCATCCACCAGTGCCGAGATCCTTTCTGTCGGGCTGCCACATCCCGACACAATGGGTAGTCCTGGGGGTGGCCGTTGTTCTTTGTGTATCTTGGGTAGTGGGTATAAAACAGGTGTAGTGGGGTTGTCTGGTGTGAGAAGCTGTACAGATTTGTGGAAGAGCCCCTGAAGTGGTCCTTGGGTATTTAGGAAGTGTTGGATTTGATCGCGGTATTCAGCTCTTGGGTTCTCTTGCAGTTGTCTGTAAGTGGTGGAATCTTAGTTGTTTTTTTGCTTCCAGAATATAGTCCTCTTTGCTTAAAATTACTGTAGTAGAGCCCTTATCTGCTGGCAGTATCATTATTTCACTGTTGTTCTGTAGGTCTTTGATGGCTTTGCGTTCAGAGGGTGTGATGTTACTGTTGTTGGGGAGAGAGCTAGCAAAGGCTGGATCTGAGACATTTGTCAGTAGGAGTGATATGAACTGCTCAAGAGGGTGAGAGGGTGGCAGTGGAGTGGGGTTCCAAGTGGAGGGTGGAGAAAACTTTGTTAATGCAGAATCAATGTTATTGTCATCATTCGTGGTGTTGGGCAGGTTATCAAAGAAATGCTTGAAGCGGAGGTTCCGAGTAAAATTCAAGATATCTTTTACAGTAGCAAAATGGTCAAATTTCTTGGATGGAGCAAATGATAGGCCTTTCTCAAGAATATTGTGTTCCGGAGGAGTGAGGTTATGGTTGGACAAGTTGAGTATCTGTGACTTCGGTTGTACCTCTGAAGGTTTCGATTCCATTTAATGAGGCCACGGAGCAGGCAGTATTGGAGCAGAATGAGCAGGTGTGGGAAGATTGAAGAGTGAGGCTAGACAGGGTTTCTGGCCAATCAGGGGTGGGGGTGGTGCCAGTTTTGTTTGGAGGTCTGTGGGTAGTGTACAAGATTTCAGTGCTTCGGTGCAAAGATTGCTGAATTTGGTAAGTTAATGTTGCTGATCAAGTGCAGAATTTTTTATTGTGTCAGATAGGATTGAGTTGGCTTGAGGTAACAGATGCGAGTTCGTGAGGACCAAAAGTTTAAAATTAGAAATCAGCCAGGTGTAGTGATGGTTGGCAAGTAAATTGTATTGGTAGCGTAAAAGTTCGGTCAGAGCAAACGAGTGTTGATGAACCAGATCTGTCGCCCGGACTCTGGCTTGAGGTGGCACTGGTGGGATGCCTACCTGGTAACCATTAATATAACATCTCTCTACACCAACATCCCCCATACATCAGGACTTTCTGCCATAGAACATTATTTGAACCAGAGACCCGAAACAGCAAACCCTCCACAGCTTTCTTAGTTGAATTGGCCAGACTCACTTTAAATAATAACTTCAGATTCCAGAACAACCATTACCTGCAAATCAAGGGTACTGCCACGGGCACACCCATGGCCCCTTCCTATGCCAACCTATTCATGGGCAAACTTGAACACAATTTCCTGAGCCATCAGTGTATCCATCGACACTTGGATGCGATTCATAGACAATATCTTCATGATATGGACATCTACCGAAGACAGCCTTCTCACTTTTCTCAACAACCTCAACTCCCACAGCCCATTAAAATTCACCTGGAACTATTCAAAATCCCATGCAATATTTTTGGATGTAGAACTGACTCTCCATAATGGAAAATTTAAACAGCTGTCCATACCAAACCAACCAATAGCCTGCAGTACCTCCACTTTGACAGCTACCACCCATACCACGCTAAGAAATCCCTGCCATACAGCCTCGCTACCAGAGCCAAACACACATGTTCCACCCAAACAGACCTGAACAAACAGTGTGAGCAAACAGCCAAGGCCTTCATAAACAGAGGTTACCCGAAATCACTGGTACATGAACAAATACAGCGAGCCACTACAACTAGTGACGACTCAACCAAGCATGGCAATTCTGAAATCCCCCTGCTTGTCCCATACCACGAAGGTCTGCACAAACTCCAAACAATACTGAACTGTAGGCACAAAATCCTGGCCTCCTCACCACTCACCCTGAAACTTTCTCACTAAACCACCAAGGTTGGTATTCAGACGTCCCCCCAACCTCCGTAACAAACTGGTTCGCCCCAAACTGCCAGCTATTACCACATCAGATGATAGAACCACCCCCAGGGGTTCTCACCTTTGTAATAAACCACGCTGTGGCTCCTGTGCTATACATCAACCTTCCACATCATTCAATAGCAGACAGACAAACCAAACCTACCCCATACCAGGAAGCTACAACTGTGCAACTGAAAATCTCATCTACCAGCTACAGTGCACTCGCTGCAATGCAGAGTATATCGGCCTAACCACCAACACTCTGACAGAGGATGAAAGGCCACAGAGCTGACAACAAAATAGCCATAACTGGAGTGGAGGTTGATCCACATGACAAGCCAGTTGCTGCACATGGTAGCACTTCATAACTCCTACTTTGATTCCTGTTATACAACCAGAGTGGTGAGGGCCCTACCACAGTTGTAAAACAAAGCAGAATTAAGACGCTGGGAACTGGCACATCAATACATCACAAAATCCAGACAGCCACCTGGCCTTAACCTCAGATAACAAACCAACATTTCAAACTTCCCGCCGCACCATAGTTTGCCCTCTGGCCACTAGGTGCACTGATTACCAACCACCGCTGGACAATAGACTTCAGTGTGCCTCCACTCACCTGATGAAGCAGATGTAGTCTGCGAAACGTTGTGACCGCGCGTCCGCGGAGAAATGTGTTCGTCCTGTGTGTGTGTGTTTCTATCTAAGAGTACCATCCTGCGAGTACTTGTGCACAATTCTTTCTGTTTTAATTGTAATTCGAAGCCTAGCGGCCTTTACCGCCATTGTCCTATTAAATAATACTGTTAGTTAGATATATGATAATAAATTATATAAAAGATAATTGAGCTTATTAATTTAGACATGTAATAAACAAAGTACACAATTGAGAAGTCTGCTTACTAAGTAATATAAGCATACCCAAGTTGATCAAAATGGGGAACAATTTTCTGAAAACTTCTTTCAATTATAAAATTAAAAAATGGCCACCATTTTCAATATATACCAAAGGATGAACAAAATACACAAGTGTAGTAAACTAAGTAGAATACGCGTGCCAAGATTAATCAACTTCGGAAAAATATTTCCTCAAATGTTATATTGTGCCAAGATAAAAAGTCACCATTATAAAAATATGAACACATGATTAGCGAAATAACATAAAGTCAAGCTAGTACTGAACGTTATTTGTACTAAGTTTATTAAAATTCAAAATAATATATCTTCAGATATGTCAAATTATTATATATATAGAAAACAGACAACAATTTAAAATATGTGAAATACAGAGTGAACGAAAAACTCTAAAAGTCTAGTCAATTTTCCAAGCTGTATTTTGAGCCAAGATTAATAAAAATCGTAAAAAAATTTTTCTCGGTTATGTCAAACTAAAAAATGGCAACGTTTATGGAAAATTTAACACAGGATGAATAAACGATACAAAATTTAAGTCTGCTTACTAATTTGTATACATGTACTAAATTTGATGAAATTCAGAAAGGTATTTCCTGAGATGTCATATCTTAAAAATATAAAAAAATGGCCACCAGTTTAAAAATATGAACATAGGATTAATGAAATGCACTAAAGTAAAGTAATCTTTGCGTGTAGTTAAAGTGTTGGAAGTTTTATGAAATGTAAAACTATGCTAAAAATATGAAAATTACCACTTTTTTTAAAATATAAACACAGGATGAACGAAATACACAAAGGATAGTCGACTTTGTATGTAGTATATGTGTACAAAGTTTGATGAAATTCGGTCCACTGGTTCAAAATTTTTAGGGACACATGCACACACATACCGACAGACACAAAGGTGATCTTATAAGTTTACTTTTTCCTTCAGGAAGTAGGCTGCAAACCGTTCCGTCATGTCAAAATAAACTGTTTTCGCTGAACTCCTTTAGGAAGTAACATGCAAGCATAACTGATAGTGTTGAGACATGTAGGCTACTTGCAATACACATGTAGTAGTAGTTGTATGGGTTGTGATTCTTGGTGAGCTGCATTTAAAAAACAAAATATCAAGTGATAGCAATGCATTCCACTGCACTGTACATAAGTATTGAAACTGAACAAACAGCAACATTAACATTTTAAAAGTGCAGTAAATGTAAAAGCGATGAGTCTGATATATTGTGGGAATGATGAACGAATGTATGAATGTGATTGAATGAATGAAGATACGGTATTTGTATGGCTCGTAAAGTCGAATGGGTGACATAACGTAAACATGGATTGGCGCTGGGAATAGAGGACAAAGGAAATGGGAGAACACTGATAAGTCACTGGCCTAAGACATCATACCTGCACAATTCCCACATGTGAAAATAGGTGTGGCACCTGTGGGAATCAAAACAGTATCACCTTGTTGGGAGACAAGCGTCGTGACCAGTACACAGCAGCGGCCAGGAATACTGCAAGTGAACAGTTGTAACAAAATTATCTGGTAATTATTGCTTGCAAAGGTGACCTGATAGGTTGCCAACACCCAATACACAGGGTTGTAAAACACGTTTGACTTGAGTTGCTGATGTGATGCACAAGTGACAGCTTGACAGGTGTACATATGGCAGTCTATTTAAGCTGCTTACAATAGATGTGTTAGTAACATTTACCATGGACCCTTACACGTGGACAGGATTGAGACATGGTGCTGGCATATGGGCGTAAAGATTGTTACGGACGTGCTGCCCAGCGACTTGATTCAGAGAGAATTCCCAGTAGAAATGTGGCACATCAAAAACGTAGGATGCTGTTACTAGAACGCTTATAGGAACGTTATAGGTTAGTGAAAGTTAATTCGCATAGTACTACGGTATGTGTTGTCACTGTTGTAGTAAGCATTAACGAACACTGCAGGCAGACACGAGGTAGTGTTTAGTTAGAAGAAGAGATTATGGAGCAATTTGAAGAAGAACCCTCAAAGTACATGTCTGGTGATGAATGAGATGGGCTGTAGCCACTAGTGTCTGAAGTAGTTGCGAAGAGCAATTACTGAACCTGCGTCATCTTTAAAATATGAAAGAGTTATTACCTGTAGACAGTTTCCAGCATTGTGTTATCTATGCAAGGTGGTATCTATGGCATTGCACCTCTACTCCTAATTTTGTGTTGTATGTATTGTTCACTGATGAATGTATGTTCACTCACGAGGGTACAGTATTCATTACTTGCATAACACACACTTGTAGGCTAGTGACAATCCACATGCCTCGCACATTTTTGGCCAACTAGTAAGATTTTCCATCATGTGTAATGTGGTGTAGTTGGTGACAAATTGCTAGGACCACGCTTCTTGACCCAACGATTGAGTGCTGCAAGTTATTTGTCATGTCTCGCCATTATCTTAACGCTAACGCGATTTAGTAGACAATCTGCCACTTAATATCAGTTGTGAAATGTGGTATCAATATGACTGTGTGCCTGACCACTTTGCAAGAAATGTGTGCACACATTTGGTAGATACATTAGGTGATTTCTTGGTTGGTTGTGGAGGCCCTGTGTCATGGCCTACAAGATCGGATGAGACACCACTTGATTTTTTTGTTTGGTGACAAATGAAATCTGTTGTGTACACCTCACTGGTAGAATCACATGACAATCAGGTGCAGCGGATAGCAGCAGCTGCCAACAGCATACATGTGATGCCTGGTGTGTTCAGTTTTTGTCAGTATGATGAACAATACCATTTAGACACGTTTCAACTGCCTGGAACCCACCACTTTGGTTTACAACTGGCTACAATGATATACACGTACAATGCTAGGAGCAAACTGGTCTGTGAAAGTTGCAACAAGAGGATCTTTTTTGTTACACAGATCTTATTACTCAGTAAACAGTCTTTAAATGTTAAAAAATCTTGACTGTAAAGTAGTGCGTAGTATGTTAAAAGGCCAAACAGGGTAACCACCCCTGCTATTTTCATAAGGTTGGAAGGAATCTAGCAGCATTTGTTGAAGATCCGTATAGCATTAAATAATGCTGAAAATATTTCCTTGTGTCATTCACTTTCTGATATTTTGGGAAACAAGTTAGAAATGCATTTTGAAACTATGTTTTATTAAAAAATTGCTTGGATGTTTTAATTCTAGACTGTGACTTGGGAGTGTTCCCATAATAGGATACTCAGCTGTGCCACTGATTCCACTGTTTTTCACCATGGAAGACATGGATACCAACATAGAATGTCAAACATAAATTTGAAGCGTTAGCCCAAACTAAGCTTTAGACTCAAAATTTCCATGTCCTGTCAAGTAGTCTAAATTTAAAAAAATTTCACACAAATTGATTGATTTCTTTAAAAATACAGTTACTTATTTGTAATTTCACCAAAGAGCATAATTAACTAAGCAAGTTACAATATTTATACATTCAATAAATTTGTCTTCAGATTATTTTTTAATTCCTAATAGTTATATTATGCACAGCATACTGCTGTTTGCAAATGTACTACTTTATGCTTATGAGAACAATACTTGCACAGCATGTATTTTGTCAAAAATGCAAAGGCCGTCAAATGCAACCTTTGCTGTATCAAATAATACATTTAAGAGTACATGTCAAAATCAATGGTTTATTGGAGATGGCAGGTAACCAAAACTGAGTCAGAATTATTCTTGATAGATTGCTTAAACTGTTGATCTTTTGAGTTTTGTATCATTTATTTACATATAGATTTCATGAACGTACACACTTTTGACTTATTTTCTACAAAATTGGCATCCAATAATTTTCTACTCCTTTATTTAGTTCATACCTTTTTGCTGTCATTGAAACTCTGCTTTCTGTAAATTACGACAACTTGCACAACATGTTCCATGCTGTACGTCCAACAATCATAAGTAGGAAACTCTACCTGCATTACGTAATTTATTACTATAATTGTAACATTTGCATCATTACTGTGCTACTTTCCATAAGACAGTTTTTTTTAGTAATCCTGCCTGTCGACTCTACATTTAAAAGAAAATGTGTGCTTTTCTATACGCTGCGACCCTGATAGTAAGGTTAGTTGAATGTATGTTTAAAATTGTAATAAATCCACCCTTGTGTAGGCTACTTCAAGCAGATAGATTGTAAACAGTCACAATTGTTAGTTGAAGTTGCACTGTAAATTTATCGGACAGTGGTTCAGTCAGGCAGTAGTTCTACTGTTGGCTTGATTCAAGCAGTTATACTATTTTACAATATTAACTCGGCTTAGGTTTCGAACGTGCTCATCTCTGAAAATAATTACACTAAATGATCTCAAGTTTTCTGGTGCTTTTGTATGTACAGTGGTACATATAAAGCTAACGCACACATTTTTGGGGACGTCCCTGCTGAGGAGTCAGTGGAAATTACTCAATAAACCAAACTCTGCCAGCTTAATGTAAAGTAACTAATCTAGAAAATGCAGAAACAAAGCAGCTCACACGCTCTGTTTGGACAGTGATGTATCTAGAGGGGAACAAGAGGAGGCATGTGCTGCGGGCAGCATTTAGAAGGGGGCAGCAGGCTGGCCAGGCCTTGTTTGACATAGCTAGGACAGAAAAATTAAGTACATCCGTCTAGGTGAAGCTAATTCAGTTAATAATGAAAATGTATTCAGTTTTCAGTTCAGAGAAAAGTCAATGCTATTTTGTAACTTAGTATCGTGTTGTGTGTACTTAGTGCTTGAATCAACACCTGAAAATTAAATTGAAATGGTAGTTTAATTTCATAGCATAATTCTGAAGTATAGATTTTTCGCTTAGCTAAAGTTAAAATTATTAAATTACTGAAACAAAATTAATATTGCAGCAGTATTAACTATATTTCTACCCAATATTTTACTTGTCTCAACATGTCACAAAATAATTTAGGGGAGGGGGAAATAACCCATCTGTCCTCCTCCCTCCTCCTTAGAAAGTTGTCTGGATCCAGTGTTCTTAAAAATTATAAAGCAAAGCCTATGCTGACAGATAAATTTTAATTTTGTCCCGTTCTCCATTTATTAGTTTGCTACAAAAATGAGGCTTTCTAAGTGAAAGAAAGCTACATCAGTGATTTCTGTAGTATATTAACAGAGCTCGTGAAGTTGTTGTCATGAAGGAAGCTGCACATCGTCGTAGGCAAATATCACAATGTATTAATAGTGTGTTTTGAAATGTCTGATATTGACTGCGATAGAAATCAGCATCCAAATATTCTAGCTTTCCTTTCGGAATGTATGTCAAGCTCCATTTGTCTGCAGGGTTCGCTGCCATTGGTGGTGATGTTTGATTTGCCCGAAGACTTCAACGTCGACTCCGATTATGTAATTCAGCTGACGCAAAGGCTCGATGTCTTGATAAACATTCGACCCAAACCAAAACAGAACAATTCCTCGGTCACAATAAAAGGCATTGAGCGAAATGCAAGTGAGTATTAAATCTACTTACATTTTACTGCAAAGTCAAGGTAGTATTTTGTGCAAAATTTTTTTTTGTTAAAAATTGTTTGTTTTTTAATGTGCCAGATTAAATATTTTGTTAAATCATTTTTCTTTAGACCTACAAGAAAATCAGTTTAACTTACTATAAAATTTCTAAACATGCTATACTGGAAATTAACGTGGGTCAAAATTTGTTGTTGTAAAATACTGGTTATTTGAAAATTTGTGTTACAGCACTCGATGTAAAATTGATGCAGCTTTTGCTTTTAGACATTGTTGGAAATAAATAAACAAATACAGTTAAGGAAGTATGGTGGTCACAGAAGTTATGGAAGTCGCGAAAAAAACCACTAAAATTAAAGCAGTGTACTGAAAGGTCATGATGGTTGGGGGCAAAGTTAGCAATTTCTTCTACAGTGGGAGAGTTTTTTTTTTTTAAGTGGAGTCCTATTATGCACTAGAGAAACCATGGTCGTATTTGAAGCAGCTTATTGGGTCTCGTAATTATGGCGCCAAGGCATTTTGAGGTGATCAACATTTGTGTTTATTAACCTTTAAGTAATTAAAACAGCCCAGATGTTAATGCAAATAAGTGTTGTAACATTAGTTTACTACTTATTTGCTTGAAAAAAGGGGCTTGATTACCAACTTAATAACAATAAGTTAATGAACAGAAGGTTGTCATGATCATTTCTGTAGGCATGGCCACCCCTTGAGAAAAACAATATATTCAAGGAGTATTTTATCTTCCCATTTTTAAAGTTTAACTATCAAATCCCAGGTAGTTACAGAATCAATCGTTTCATCTGTCTTGTACATAATGAAATAATATTGGTTTTTTGTGTTTAGTTGACAGGTTGGTTTTGATGTTTGATGGAATGTAATTGATTCAGTATTATATTTCAATGCTCGTGTTACTCGTACTGATACTGTACTTTCATTATATATTAATTCATTACTTTTTTTTTTGTTCCATGTGGTTTCGTATAGTCAATTTTCTCTGCATAGACAGTACAGGGCATAATTGAATTCGTAATAAAGCATTTCAAATTAAGCCGTTCATGACTACTTCCCAGGACAAATAGAACATTATTATAATTTTTATTACTAAGAGCATATCCCAGTGTATATCTTAAAGGACATTGAAACTTTCCTTTACAGCTTTGTGTATAAAAAATTACTTTCTCTATAAACACTTCTGAAATTCATAATTCTAGCTTGGTTAGCTTTTTTAGGCTTGCTTGTTCTATTTCTACTGTACATGAGAAGTAGCACAAACAGTTGTGTTTTATATTAAAAGTAGTGACTGCACCTGCCGTTCAAACAACATTCAGAAATCGCCAACTGTAGAAAGTTTTTCGTGGTTGCTGTTTTTCATGCATTTTAAAACCAAAGTACACCTACAAATCCTCACAGCTGATAAATTATCCCAAAGAAAGATTATGGCAAAATCTATTTATTGTGATTTGAATGCCTGCCATAGAGTTGTTCGATCTCCAGATCCTGCTGCGATATGGTAACATTTCACGGGAACATTAACAAAAATTGGTAGAAAATGGTAAATGGGCATCATGTCTAGTTGACAGTGCGGTCATTACAGACGGTGACACAAAACTTGGTACAATGACAGGAGCTGGGAGAGGAGTTAGCCATGGCCTTTGTTAAGAAAGCATCCCGACATTTGCTTGGAACAATTTCTGGAAACCATAAAAAAAAAAAACAAATCAGGATGGTCGGACTCAGGGATCGAACCCAGATCCTCCCAAATGAGAGTTCGTGTTACCATTGCAATGTTGCTTGGTCAGTAAAGAAAGAAACTAAAATTGTTTTAAAAGTTGCTGACTAACTTTGCATGCACACAGCACACTTTTTAAACAGAATTGTTTGTTAATCATCACTTTGAAATGAAATGGAGGACAGTTAATATATAAATCATGTGGTTTTCAAATCGATTCCAGATATTTAATGTAGGCCTACACGTATTTGTATTTCGAGAACAGTGAAATGTCTGCATTTCAGCGAACATATACGAAGCCCGCAGGAAGCTCCTTCGCTTGGATGAACCGCGAGTTACGGCCCAGATACCAGCCACCTACTACATGCCAGAATCTTCAAGACACAATTTCTTGAATGGTGAGATTTATACCAGTATTTTCTCGTACTGGAAACTATTTTCTTGAGAATACTACCTCTGCTGTATTTTTAAACTTGCGTAAGTAAACTGAATTTTATTAAAAGTTTCGCAATGCAAGTGGTTGCTGCAAATTTTTAAGTTAACATCTAATGAAATTGTGATAGTTTGTATTAAATTTTTATATGAATTTGTGTATTTAATTTGCTTTGCTCAAATTGAATTAAGTATTTATTATTTCATTTTTCTTATTTTTAATACTAAACTTACTAAAAACACTTTTTCCATTTTGATGTTTAGTTAGCAAGTTGAATTTGTTTGGTGAACAAGCTGGTTTTTGTTGTGGTTGGCAGGCTGGTTTTGGTTGCGCGTGTGTGTATATATATATATCTATATATATATAATCATTTTGGACAAACATTCAGGGGAACCTGTGTAGTATTATTTACTGCAGCCCCAGTATTCTTAACATTTCAGTAATTAAGTTGTTAAAATCTCGCTAAATTAATTTATTGTAAGTGTTTATTATAAAATTATGTACATTTAACACCAGGAGAGTTTTTTTTATACAGTAAATGTATTTCTATACCGTAACTTAAGGTAGAAGAATTCTTAACTCGTCTGCTATTTTCAAATACATGTAGTGTACACAGTTGATATGTCTGGGTAGCCATTATATGCAACTCTGTTATCGCTGTGACTAGTGAAGGGGGGCAAAACTTTAAGGCTTTTGACTATAACCTGAGAAGGGACTCATGCTAGCTTATGTGTAAAACATTCATGTAAATAATTCCATTGGTTAGCTGACTGTCAAACATTGTGTTGGGTGTGTTGCACATTGTTATTGTTGTTGCAAGTCTCGTGATTGTGTTTTTGTTCTATATTTTAATTTAGTGTTGGTTACACAGGTATTTATGATCGTATGGTAATGGCAGTAAATATATAAGTACAACAGCTAAAGTATGGGTGACGTTTATTTGTAATTGTATTAACTCTGCCAGGAATTAACAGGATATGGGCCCAGGTCCTTTGAAAAACTATGCTGATGCAGAAGAAAATGTTTACTAGTGATAGGCTGAGTTTCTAAAATCATGCTGATGTGTTGTAGACTTGCATGACTAATAGTGAACGTAAAAATGGCTGGTGTAGTTGCTGAAGATTATAAAATCCTGAATTTGAACGAAGAATATTTTGTGTGGTCCGTTGCGGCAAAAGCAGCACTAATATAAAAAACTATGGGGTGCTGTCATGCCAGCTTATGGCGACAAAACTGGGAAGGCTTTGGTGTCTCAAAATACAACTCGGCAAGAAACAAATAATTCGGCACTTGCGTTCTCAATACTCATCATTAGTGACAAATTTGTGGAAGATCTTTGAACATGCACGTTGGCGAAAGAAGCATAAGCAGTTTTGGAAGTTATGCATACAAAGTTAAGTGTGTGTTGTACCGCTACACTAGAATTGAAATATTTGAATTTCAGAAAAGACATGACAATTCAAGAGTATCTGTCGACGGAAGGAGAAACAAGAAACATCCACATAGACAAGCAGAAAACTCCCTTCTATCTCGCAGACCTGTGGCAGGTCCTTAAATACCTATTAGGTGTTTGTTAGAAGTATCGAAAGAGAAGGTGATTTAAGTGTTCTGTCTACCACAACATTGAAAACCAAACTTTTATTAAAAGGAGAAGAGGACAGATGAAGCAAAGAATACAGTGAGAGATGGCAACGTATTAGTTATGCATGATAATGCAACACAATATTAATGCGAGGCAAAGTACACATTCAACGAACCAACTTACAAACAGAGAGATGTTTGGTACTCTGACAAAGTTGGTCACTCAAAAAAGTGTGTTTTGCATGTAGTGAGACCGGTCACATCTCAAGAAATTGCCCTATGTTTATGAAAGAGGAACAGTGGTAATTCACAAATCTTGAACACTTGGGTGAACAGAGGAAGGGATCGGCCACCTTAGCAAACAATATGACTCTGAAAACCGTACATGGAAAATGCAGACCATCACATCGGAAGAAGAGTGAAAGTTGACGGTCACACTGGTTTGTGAACAGTGCTGCATCTCATATGCTCTCCCATAAAGAACTTTTCAAATACTTGGAAATGGTAACTAGAAGTGTGTCTGTCTTAAGACTTCCCTCTCCAGGTTGAAGGATGTGTTACAGTAGAAATTAAATTACTGGATATGCATGGTGGTGAGTTTATCTGATGTATTATATGTTCCTGGCATCTGTGACAATCTGTTATCCGGCCTGCAATTCAACAAAAAGAGTTCAACACTTTATAAGACATGGCTTGATTCATGCAATGAACAAAATGGTTTGACTTAATACATAACAATGTGGTGTGTCGAGATTCAACTTGAATCAATTAGTTGTGAAAAATCTTGTTACTTTCACAGACAATCACTCCAGATACACAATAGTTGTGCCAATTAAAAAAAAAATTATGTCTTCGAGAAGTTAAAGGAATTTAAGTGCCAGTCAGAGTTGCTTCAGGAAAGAAAAATTAAAGTTCTGCAAACTGACTGTGGTGGAGAGTACTGTAGGAATGAATTCAGCAGTTATTTAAGGGAAATGGGTGTCAATCATAGAATATCTACACCCTACACCCCTCAACAAAACGGAAGATCGGAACGAGTCAATCACAGTAATAAATATGGTTAGATGTCTGTTGATGGAGTCACTGCAAAATTTTGGGTAGAAACCCTCAACACTGCATGCTACCTAAAGAACATGACGTATGTCCATTCAATGCTTTAAATGGTGCAATCCCATTTGAACTGAGATTTGGCAGGAAGCTTGGAGAGGGCGACTTCAAATGTTTGAGTGTGTTTGGTTGCCAGGTTTGGTATGCTGACCTGAACAAGCAAAAGCTAGGTGAGATCTAAGAAAAAAATCCTCTTAGGCTACAAAGAAAACATGAAAGCATACAAGTTGTGGGACTTAAGTGAACAAAAAATGTGTGTATCCGTTGATGTTGTCTTTGAAGAAAACTTATTTCCATTCAAATCAACACCAAGTCTCATCAACTCTAGGCATGAAGAAATGGAAGAACTCGTGTTTTCAGTGACAGAAGCAGCTCCAAAAGTAACTCTTGTTCCAAGAGGATGGGAAGCCGAAACAGAAGACTATTATGAATGATTTATTTTAAAGGATTTCCAGAAACTGAGACAAGACAAAAGAAGCTGTCAGTGAGGAAATCTGAATGTATTAAGAAACTTAAAACTGTGGCTGTTGCAATGCTGTTTCCTGCTTCATGCGGCAAGATCCTAAAACTGTGGACGAAGCTTTTTCAATACTCGATTCAGACGAATGGGAGGAAGCCATGAAGACACATGAAAAAACTGAGCCAAACTGCTGGAAACTAACCAAGAGGCCACAGGTTAAAAATTAATTGGCTCAAAGTGGATCTTAAAAATTAAGAATGAAAATAGAGAGGTTGAGCGGTACAAGGCGAGACTTGTTACTCAAAGGTACCATCATATTCCTGGTCTAGACTATGAAGAAACATACAGCCCTGTGGTCAGGACGTATCTATCGTATCTGTCGAAGGGTTGGAATCAAGAGCATTGAGACTTATCTGCTTATCTACATGGTCATATAAAAAAAGAAATATTTATGGAGCAACCGGAAGGATATGGGGGGGGGGGGGGGAGGATCAATAGAAAAATGTTTGCCAGCTACAGAAAAGTAGTCATGGCCAGCACCAAG
>PNEQ01115172.1:0-16232 GCA_003012365.1 Medauroidea extradentata | reverse complement strand
TACGGCACATACTTCAGCGATAGAGTTTGATCATCATTCACAGTCGTTGCCATACGAGAATCATAAGTTTTAATGATCTTCGGCGACGAGTTTGTTTACAATATAGGCATATGCGTCGGCCTTGTAGTTTTTCCACTCGTCAATCACAACTTTTCACTCGTCACGGACGAGCAGACGAGCGGATTTTTCAAGCCCTGTTCATTTCTGTTTTATTGCCTCTTTTATGTAATGGCAGTATTTTTGTGTATTTTAATCTGTCTGGAAAAGTTCCTTAAATAAGGCAAGTACGTATTAAATATATGAATAAGGGGAATTTTTATTTGATGTAGACTTTTTTTTATCACTGTTATTGGTATTTCATCTAAACCAGTGGATTTTTTATCCTTTAGTTTACTCAGTACAGTTATTAAATCACTATATTCAATTGATGTAAGAAATATGGATTTATTTATTTCTCTATTTTTTACAAAAGTACTAGTGTGTTGAAAATTTTCTTGTTTTTTGCTGAAATTTGAAATAATATTTTGAGGAACCTCAATAAAGAAGTTATTAAACAGATTAGCAATTAGTTGAGCGTCGTTATACAGTTTTCCATTAACTTTAATTTGGAAATTTTTACATCTTTTAATGGGTTTTGTTTCATCTTTAACATTTTCCAAATAGTTTTAGTGGAACTTTTTAAATTTACTGTTTTCTTACTCGTTGCTAGTTTTTTTATTCACACACTAGCTTAAAAAACAGTTTTTCATATTTCTTTAAATAAATTTTTAAGCTTAAATTGGGATGCAGTTTATATTTTCTACGCAGGTTTATCAGATTATCATAAGATGTTCTTAATCCTTTTGTCATCCATTGACTCTTAGAATATGTAGAATACCTAACTGTGGTAATTGGGAAACATATATTGAAAAGAAGGGAAAAAGAATTGGAAAAGGAATTCCATGCTTCATATGCATCTTTCCCATCAAAAATATCCACCCAGTTTTCCATTCCTAACAAAGCCACAAAATTATTAACATTTTCCGTATTAAAAACTCTTTTTCTTTGATATTGATACTTATAATTTTCTAGGTTTAAAATGGAATGGTCTACATATATGATCTGAGCCTGATGATCTGATACTGCAGTTTCTAAATTAGTAGCTCTAATTCCATTTAAATTTATGTTTGTAATAAAATTATCTATGGTTTTTTTACTGTTTTCTGTTATAAAAGTTGGATTATTTATTGTGTGGGTTAAATTGTTTGAATAAATTTAATAAAAATCTTGTGTTATAGCCTTTATCACAAAAATCAATGTTGAAATCACCACATACTATCAAATATTTGCATAATTTTGAAACTTTTTGTAAATTTTTTTCAAATGTATCAAATAATTCCTTAATGTATTCATTTATTGGATATCTATATATTGTAAGTAGGCAGAGATTCAGCTTGGGTATGCTAATGCAACTTGCTTCCAATACCTTTTCTTTTATCATTAAGTCCAGATTAATACTTTTACTGTTAATGTTGCAACTAACATAAATACAAACTCCCCCTCCTTTGTTTTGTGAACGACAAAATTCTGAAGCTAAGTAGTAATCTTGAAACTTGCTGTGAACAATTTCATCTAAGTCAACCAATGTTCAGTTAGACAGAAAAAATCAATTACATTTTCACCCTATTAATTAATTTTTTATGTTTTATACTACATATATTCAGATGAAGTAGATTTACAGATCTTGCCCTGTTCACCTTTAAATCACACTTGGAAGACCTAATTTCTCTACATATTTTGTTATCTGCATCATTATTTACAATTTTTCCTGCTATAAACAAGGGAACACTTTTGATCAGGCTGTTAACAGTACTGTCAGATTTACTATCATTATTACAAGAAACTAAGGAAGTTTTGAACAAAGGCTCTACAAAATTATTATTGGAAGCTAGTTTGTAATTAAAGGCTAACCTATCTGGTAGAGCCACATCTAGTTTTTTGGAACTTCTGTGTTTGAGGGAAATCGTAGACAAATCATTGGGCTAGAAACAGAACAAGATTTCACCAAAGACAATATTTCAGAAGCTACCCTCTTCTTACCCTCCTTATTTGTATGTTGACCATGTCTAGTGAAACATCCCCTTGGCAAACTATGAACATCTAAAATTTTAACAAAGTCATACCTGTTACAGATTCTTTTGATTTTTTCATTTACATTTCTGATTTCTGCATTTCCACAGGAGCTTTCAATCAAATCATATCTATGGGACACATTACAGATTACAATATTAGTGTGACCTAACTTAGGCAACAGACGTTACATCACCACTTTGCTGTTTACTTACATCATTGTCACCTGAGTAAATAACTACCAAATAGTTTTTTGTCAAATTTTTACTATCTTCTTCCATTGATCTGGTAGTTTCCTCGAAACTGGCGCTAGGTTTAACAATACCCATTACACTAACCTCATTACTTGAGTTGTAGTTGATTAGTTCAGCTAGACCCTGTCCTTGACTCGCTGCGAAAATTAAAAGCCTGGGTTTCTTCTTTTTAGCTTTCTTTTGCATTGACGGAACTCCTTTGCCTTTTTGCGTGCTGGAGTTTGACCGTTGCATAGGCGATGTTTTTGTTGCGTACGAATGCTGAGACTGAAACAGCTTGAAAATCGGATTCATTTTCCAATACTGAAAACCTATTCTGCATTGGTAATGAAAAACCACGCATTTCTGCCCCTGCATTTCGAGGATGCGATTTTGGCTGAACAGAACGCCAGATTGATGCATTTTCTCAAGTCACATTTTCATGAATTACACTTCTGCACACAGTTAATTCCTCTTTGAGTAAATTAATAACTGATTTTAACGACTCTACTTCTTTTGTTAGTAAACTAAGTTGCTGTTGGAAGATGCTAAACACTGATTCGAAATGAGAACTGCTAGTCGCATCCACAACATCTGAGTTTTCAACCCCTTTGGAAAATACATCACAATTTTGCTTTACACTTTCTATAGCTGCACATTTACTGCCAGTTTCTTTACACAACACGCTATTTTTTTTATTTCCACTTCCAGAACCAACACATTTAACATTTGTTGCTTCAGCAGAAGTATCAGTGTTCTGAACTTCTGAAAACACGCCATTTTTTTGCGATGTATTTCCGGAACCTACACAACTTGTACATACCCACTCATCTAACGGAATTTTATTTTCATCCACCTCATAGCACTTTGAGAAGTGATACCAAAGATCACAGTGATCAGATAATAAGCCGTTTTGTACCCTTTTCAGGCATTTACCGCACTTTACATTCGGGTCATTCCACGACAAATATACAAATTAAAATTATTTTTTTTTGCTGCACGATTTTTTATCCTCCTGAAACTTAGTTAATGTTCACGACTACCTTTCCCAAGAAGAACTCCAAATTTTTAAATTTTTACTATCTATACTTTCTGAAATATAGCTAATTTTCTGTTGTAAGTATGGTGTAAAACCATCATTTTGGGGTATTTTTTGATAAGCCATAACTTTTTTGTTTAAAGAGCTACACACCTCATACACATATCATTGGAAAGCTGATTGAATGAACATTTTTTGGTTTCTTGACATAAGAAATTTTTTGCCATCTTCACTACTTTGTAAATTTATGAAATTAACCAAAAAATCTTCGATTTTCAATAATTTTAAGTATTAAAAATTTTATGTAGGACTTTGAGGAACAACTTGAATTTTTTACTGTGATTCATCCCTATGGTTACTTCGTGTGCCAGCAAAAACATCATGATACTCTCAGTCCCACACTGTAAAAAAATTCCTGAAAATCGAAAATTTTGCAAATATGGCATTTTCAGGACAAAAAAAGCTTATGTTGGACCAACTTTAAAAATCTTAACTAATATGATTTATAAAGCCCCCCCAAGATACTCTTTAAAAGAAAAAATAGTTTGCTTTGTTACTTTGAGTACCAAAAAAGTTACAGAGCTTAGAATATGATGAAATATGAAGGACTGCTGAAATGTTTATTTTTCAGTACAAATAATTAGGATATAAAATTAATAATTGAGTACTCGTTTTAAGTAAAGGGGAAAATTATTTATACAACCTGGAATGAATTGCATGTGCCGCAATACATAGATTAGTTTAAAGTGCATGTGTCACCTCAAGGACACCCCAAGCATAGTTTGTGGTAGGCTTATCAGTTGTGCTTGCCTTGCATGCTGAGGCATGCTTATCTGCTGATGTGCAGCAAGTCTGAGCTGTGCACAACATTAGATAGTGAATACCTACAATTCTTGCCAGTAGACAGCTTTAGTAGCAAGCTAGCAGTTGCGCTCAGAGGAGAAATAACATTTTTTTTTTTCAATACTTTTTGTTCAATACCGGTACTAATTACTTTCATTAATGCAGTATATATAACCCGAAAGTTGAACAGAACTTTATGTTGAAATTTTTCTCAGTGATGTTTCTAATTTCACAAAAGCATTATTAACCGAGTTATTTTATTTATGGAGTGATGAAATGTTAGAAGAATGGAGCGTTCAATTGGGATATTCGTTAGAGAGGTATGTCATAATTTAGCTTATAGTAGATCATCAGAACTCAAAACAATAAGTGATGTTAGTGATGAGAAAAAAAAACTCCTAGTTTTGAGATCAGGTTGTGAAAACATAAAAAACATTTGTACGTATCATGAAATAAAATATCTGGACAAATATTTTCATATTCATGGAAAACGTTGTTGTGATCTCTACCAAATTCACAAGAAAACTGTTAAACAATCTCTTCGAGAAATAACCCCAGCAACTGCAGCAAACTGCACTCAGGTTAGTTTGATTCCTGGTAAAGCTTTGTGCTCCAAGTGCTTACAAAAAGTACAAACTACTTCACATATTTCAGGTGATGACACTGAACAACCACATGATTTGTTTGAACCAGAATGTGTTTTGGTAGAGTCAGTTAATACAGCATGTTCAGCACTTGGTGTATCTCCAGTGAAAATACAGAAACTCTCAAAGTGTGCTAGACCACCAATTTTAAAAAAGAAGGTGTCTAAGATTGCTGCAGTTGTATCTGATAAGCTACAAAAATCTTTCAATTTAGAAACATCATTACAAGTTGAAGAGGACACGAACTGCAATTATTTATAAAATTTAGGTAGTGAATACAAATCACTTATCGAGGAACTTAGAAAAAAGTTCAGAACTGCTAAAACTACAAAAGAGAAAGTAGGAATTCTCAGCTTATTGCCTAAAAGTTGGAGCATGAAAAAATTCAGACTGAATTTAATGCTTGTCAGTACTTAGTTCAATTGACCCATAACCTGAATAAAGAGGATGGAGTTTTGCCTGATATTTTGAGTAAAAAAGTGGGTAAAAAGTTGGACGAGTTAACCATCATGAAAGTGCTAACATTTTACGAAAATGACGAGTAATTGTATATCTGTAAGAAAAGATGGTGTAAAAACTAACATCCAAAAAAGACTTGTGCTAGGTAACCTCAAGGAATTGTACTCTGCATTTAAAGATAATAGTCCTAACATTAAAATAGGATTCTCAAAATTTGCAGAGTTACGACCAAAATATTGTGTACTTGCAGGTTCTGCTGATACTCATTCTGTGTGTGTATGTAAAATGCACCAAAATGTTAAACTTATGCTTGCAGCTATAAAAACTAAACTTGATTACAAAGAACTCCTGAGTAAGATGGTTTGTGATTTAAATAATGAAAAGAGTATTACTTCACAATGTGAAATGTGTCCTGGCAACGAACAAGTTAGGGAAGTTGTAATGGAAGATATTGGAGCATTTGAAATCTGTGAAGTCAAATATAAACAATGGTTATCATCAGATAAATGTCAACTTCTAGAACTTGTAACTACACCTGAAGAATTTTGTGATAATTTATTGGAAGGTCTTAGTGACTTAAAACTTCATCATTACATATCAAAACAACAATCTCAGTATCTAAAATCCCTAAAAGAAAACCTTCAAGAAAATGAGTGTACAGTATTATAATGGGTGACTTCTCAGAAAACTTTACATTTGTAATGCAAGATGAGATTCAAAGTTACCATTGGGTTAACTCTCAAGCCACTCTTCACCCTTTTGTCCTGTATTTAAAGACTGGAGGTAAACTGGAAAGTGAAAGTTATTGTGTAATTAGTGATTCATTAGAACATAGCACTATTGCCTTCTATTGTTTCAGAGGATTATTCTGCGGCACATAAAGTCAAAGTCATCACACATTGGCATTGTTAAAATCTTTTACTTTTCAGATGGCTCTGCAGCACAATATAAGAATAAGAAAAATTTTATCAATCTTTGTCACCATGAAATAGACTTCAGTTTGAAAGCAGAATGGCATTTCTTTGCTACTTCTCACGGCAAAGGTCCGTGTGATGGAGTTGGAGGTATGGTGAAGCGGTTGGTGACGAAAGCAAGTCTTCAGCGTACACTGACCTTTTCACCAAGTCTCCTTAAATATTTTCACACAGGTACTCACCATTTCACGTTATTTAATTTTAACAAGCATGGAACATTTGCACCTTTATTTTAAACATGTACTTAATTATTAATTTTATATCCTACTTCTTTGTACTGAAAAATAAACATTTCAGCAGTCCTTCATATTTCATCATATTCTAAGCTCTGTAACTTTTTTGGTACTCAAAGTAACAAAGCAAACTATTTTTTCTTTTAAAGAGTATCTCAGGGGCTTTATAAATCATATTAGTTAAGATTTTTAAAGTTGGTCCCACATAAGCTTTTTTTGTCCTGAAAATGCCATTTTTTCGAAATTTTCGATTTTCAGGAATTTTTTTTACAGTGTGGGACTGAGAGTATCATGATGTTTTTGCTGGCACACGAAGTAACCATAGGGATGAATCACAGTAAAATATTTCAAGTTGTTCCTCAAAGTCCTACATAAAATTTTTAATACTTTAAATTACTGAAAATCAAAGATTTTTTGGTTAATTTCATAAATTTACAAAGTAGTGAAGATGGCAAAAAATTTCTTATGTCAAGAAACCAAAAAAATGTTCATTCAATCAGCTTTCCAATGATATGTGTATGAGGTGTGTAGCTCTTAAAACAAAAAAGTTATGGCTTATCAAAAAATACCCCAAAACGATGGTTTTACACCGTACTTACAACAGAAAATTAGCTATATTTCAGAAAGTATTAATAAGAAAAATGTAAAAATTTGGGGTTCTTGTTAGGGAAAGTAGTTGTGAACAATAACTAAGTTTCAGGAAAATCAAAAATCATGCAGCAACACACATTTGTATATATGTCATGGAATTCCCCTTTCTTCAAAACACAATTCTTTTGCACTAGCAAAACTTTCTGTAAACCACTCGGCGCCATCTTGTCGTGCTAATATGTTTAATTAATTACTAATTAGGGGCCTACAGACATTTGTTCATGTCAATATAATTATGCATTAATTATTTTCTTGCCTAGTGATAATTTTCTAAGGCTTTTAATGTTAAATTCTCCGAAAAATTACTAAAAATTATACATATAATAAACACGTTAGCCAACCTACATATTCCGTACATTAATTGTATTTAGTTGCTAAATTTGTTGTTTTTCATTTCTTATATAAATGAACTTGTTGAAACTTTTTGAACAATGTAGAATAAAAATAGTGTTCACTTTAATTAGCAACAATAAGTGTTTAATTTAAATACTTGAAAATGGAATAATATGATGCTGTTAGGTTGGCAAGAAAACCTACCTAATAGGCTAAAATAAGGGGTCTGGTAACATTGATCTTCGTCTCTTCCTTGCTTTGTGACCCTGACCATGTCATGCTTTGATGCAGATTTCTGTGTAATGCCATGTTACTTGTGTAGCCTTTATTAAGGTATGAAGTTGTATAATTGTTTTCTTCTCTTTCCCTTACGATTATTATTTATAGAAGGTAAAAGTTTCCTGTTTTTATTTAAATTTGTCACACTTGTTATTAAAAAAGTGCAGGAAAATGTATGTACAGCTAAGAAGTTAACTACCTGAAATATAATTTTTTTAATATTATACACTCATCAGTATCATGAGTGAAAAATGTAAGAAAACACAGAAAACATTAACCTTCTGTAAAAAAAAAAATAACCATAAGGTATGGAGACGAAACAATTTGTATAACTTAACGTCTTCATCAAGGTTGTTTATATGAAATTTCATAGAAATCTACATCTGTGGTAGCCTACATTTTTTTTTATGTGGTTTGACATATAATAAGGCAAATTTAAATAAAATAATAGGCCTATGTTGTAAAAGAGTAAGTTGGTAGAACCATGTAAAAATAAATCAACTTTGCAGAATGTATTGAAAATTCACTTGCAACTGGGCAGCAGCATGATGTCTAGCTATAACTGCTTCCTCAATGAACTACCAAACCCCTCTTAAACTTTCCAGCCCCCCCTCCTCCTCCTTAATGTCAACCACCTTCTCCAAAACCAGATTCCACTTGCTCACCGACCTTGTGAATACTGCCTACCCCATCCCATTCTGCTTCTCACCCTCTGCACCTGTTCACTATTTTTCCCTCTTTCTCTTCACTCTGCCTTATGATATAATATAGTATTCTTTATTGTCATTAGAAATAATATAATGTAATAAAGTTGTCAAATTTACCGGTGTACAATAGTGCAACCTAACTAACCAGATCCTCGCTCTCCATTTACCATTTTGTACATCTTGACCATCTTTCCACTCTTCTTCCCTTCAATGGTCATTTAATGTTAAATCATAAAATTAAGAAAAAATTTATTCTGCACCATTTTTTGTTTTGATTAAAAAATTCTTGTATGTTACTTTGTTCTTTAGGTAAATGAAAAACATTAATTTAGAATTTTACCTACATGAAAGGGCCATTTTTCATTAATGGAACAAGCAAAATTCACAGATTTTGAGGTTTACTCAATAAATGGTAACTAAAGGAAAAATCACATTAATTTACCCATTAGGCGTACAGTAATTACATGATTCAAAAGTTTTACGATTTCAACATGTCAGACACCTGGTTTCAGTATTCTGATTAACCCTCTTTATAACCCATTTTGCTTCACGAAAGTTATATTTAAGGATTTGAGATTACAAGTAGAGGTCTGAAATGGGGGTAGTACCTAGGAAACAATTTAATATTTACATGATTCTTCCTAAATATCTTCACGTCAAATGCAGCCACATAAAGTAATATTTCCGTGCATATTTTAATTTTCAAGTTATTGAGCTTTAAAAATTACTTATTTTCAAACGCAACCGTAAACATTGAAAACGTGTTCTTATTGGCTGACATGCGTGTGACGAAATTGGAAAGGTTGTTTTTGCTTGCCGCCTGCCCGCAAGGCATTATAGTGTGTTTTGTAATCTTAAAGAACTGGGTAAATTTGATGGACTAGGTTACAAAAGCTAACTCGTAAAATTTTCTCGTTGTCAATGCATGCACCTTTACAGTTGATGATTTTCTTAGTTAATAACGAAGATTTCGCTGGTACGTACCGAGTGAGTTGAGAGGAGTGAAGACAGCAAGGTAGCTCTTACACAAAGCGACGTTTTAGTGGTAGGTTTGAGTTTTCGCCAATTTAATGCAAGTTCCAGAGTGATGATAGGCCCCTAATTTACTACGAATCCATTTTATTATGTTAAATCTGCTTAAGAATAATAAATCTTGTTTTAACTGTATATAGGTCGCATGCATCCAAAAAATTACTTACCGAGCTAACAGTTTGAATGTGTTTAAGCAAACCTACTGGCTTTTACAGACTAATGATAATATAGCATTTTGATTGCGCGAGTTGGGAAAATAATATATCACATTAATTTATCTATTAAAAATCTTTCCAATAATTATTACGTTATGTGCAAGCGACCTCAAAACCTAACAGTGAACAGTGCTGCCATCTATTGACACATTTCTCAAAACCCCGTCCACCTCTCGAATTATCGGCCAAACACATGTGCCTTCAATTTGTCTATTGGCTAAGCCATTTTCTGGCGGGGCAGCCACGCACTGGAACAGCAAAAACACAATAAATTGAACAGATGTCAAGATTCGGTCGCAACTTTTTAACTTGAAAGAACTTATATATTTCATGCTTATCGTGTCCTAGGGTACACAATACACAGAAATAACCATTGCATACATGAACTGTACTTTTGTCACTAATAGCAGACTGTTTCAGGTTACGTTTTTTAGAAACCATGCAGTCCGTCTCATATTGTCACACGGTGCTGTAGTAAATGTTGTGTTTGGAGTAAATTTAATTGTATTGCTGCTCAACGGAGCTGTTATAGATACTTGTAGCTGCTATAGATACTTGTAACTATTTGGAGTTCCAACCATACCCGTTCTTACAACGCTCAACAGGATTTAACACAATTTTACAACCTAAACGTAAGTTGCTGTATAGTTAAGAATAAGCAAACATGCAATAACAAGTCCAATGACGTCACGGACATCAACATGGCGGCACCCATGAGCTAAAATAAATATGTACTCTTTATTTATGTTTTTCTCTGGTTATACTGATGCAAATAAAATATATTACCGTTATAAATTAAATTAAACGTACTTTTAAATGAAAATGATATTTAAAAATACGTAACACCTCCATTGTGTGTGCTGCATGTAGAACAATAAGCATTGTCAAAGTTATGATCTTTGAAAAGAGTTGTGCAGTGGGAGTACTTGACTGGATGTAGTTTTTTGAACATACTCCATTGTGATGCAGATGCCAGCTAAAGAAAAATAAAGAGAATAGGAAAACATAAAAGCAGAGTATGCTTTTGTCCATAGGATACATAAACAAAGTGTTAGGGATGGCAAATAACGAGTGATGTAAATGGATAATGAGACATATAGTCCATATTTACTACTTCTTCGATACACACTACATGTTCAAATGACAACAACCAACTTTACAGAAAAAATAACTGCCTCTACTTGCATTCGACTCTACGTATTGATACTCGACTCTAATTACCTTGTTCGAGTGGAGAACGAAGCGGGACATATTCACACTCTGAATGACACCACATAATTATCAAAACAATGTTAGTGATAATAATTTACACATTTCAACACCATCCCTTAAATAGTTATCTATAAAAAAACACATAAACCATTGTGGACATTTTCTACAAAAAAAATTTCTACAATATAATTCCAAACTGTTTCACACAATGCTTAGTCAAGGCATCAGCCAACATGCGCTCTGAAGGCATGTACTTAACATTGATGGTCCCTGTTTCAACATGTTTCAATTAAGAAATGGCACCCAACATCTATGTGTTTGGATCTAGGATTGGTTGTTGAATTCTTTTCCAATTGAATGGAACCTTTGTTGTCACAAAAAACGGAAAGTTATTTTGAAACACTGTCAGGGTCAACATCCAACATCAGCTGTCTTAGCCACAACAATTCTTGCACTGTGAACGACAGAGCCATATATTCAGCTTCACATGTAGATGGGGCAACAGTCTTCTGCTTCTTGCTGAACCAGTACACCAGGCCACCTGACAGTTGAACACACAACCCATCACCGAGTATCTGCCGTTTATTTTGTTCCCTCAATCTGCATCACGAAAGACACTTGTGTCACCAATGCCTTCTTTAGAATATTCCAACTTGTAGTTCAAAGTCCCTTTTATGTACCTTAGTACTCCCTGCAAGTGCACACTTTTATGGTTGTTGTTAAATCTGCTCAAGAGATTAACTGCGGAAGCAATATCTGGCCTGGTACTGTAATCTGTGAATGATATAAGAGGCTTCCAATAGCCTCTTGATATGGAACACTAACATCAGAATTTTTCTCACCTTCAACTTCGAAGTTCATTTGTCCAGGGGGGTCGATACAGGTTGCGCCTCACTCATGTCGAACCTCTCTAAAACCTTCTTCTCGATCCCTGGTGATGGCCATACCGAAGCAAGGCTGACTTGGCCAGGATCCTTCATGTCGAAGCACTCCATAAGAGATTTTTTCGTTCTTTCCATGACCTCCCTGTTATTGGAGAAAAATAACGTGTCATCAACATAGAGAGCTATCACCATGAAGCTTCCACCATCCCTGAAGTTGTCTACACAAGGGTCTGCATTTGATCGAACAAACCTCAGACCCGATAGTACTTCATCCACCCTCTTGTTCCAATTTCTCCCTGCCTGCTTTAGCCCATAGACAGCTTTCTTCAAACGCCATACCTTTGCAACTGCAGACATGGCAAATTCTTTTGGAGGTATTACATGTAGCTCTTCCTGAAGATCTACATACAGATATGCAGTGTTTACATCCACGTGGTCCACTTCCAGGTTTTCTCTTGCTGCCATTGAAAGCAGGTATCTTATGGAAGAATACTTGAAAACAGGAGAAAAGGTTTCTTCGTAATCAATGCCGTTCACCTGACTACATCCTTTTACCACCAGCTGAGCCTTTAATGTATCTGGTTCGTCATTTTTGTCTGTTTTGACTTTCATGACTCATTTTGTCTTAAGGGGCTTATAGCACCCTTTGGTAGATCTACTTCTTCAAAAGTATCATTTTTCTTCAGTGAAGATAATTCATTCTTAACAGTCCTTTTTCAGTGCCTTGAATCTTTCCCCTGCAATGCATCATCGATGCTGTTCAAGCCATCAACTGAACTTGCAACTTCACTGTAGTAGGTTATGTGTTCAGGCCAAGTCCTTGGTTTGGGATGTTGTGAAGCCCTCGAGGACCCTCTAACTTAGGTTGAACCTCAAATCCAAAAAATGGTTCCTCGTCGAGGTCTTGATCTGGTGTGCGATCTTCACTCAGAGAGATGGAGCATTCCTGCACTGCCTGTGCAACTTCCATCATAGGAACTTCATCTGTTTGCTGCTCATTTGTATGTTGTTTACTCTTGTTGTTTCCATTCTCGAAGAACGTTACATCCATGCGGATCATAATGTTGCGAGTCTTAGGGTCAAGGAACCGATAACCTTTAGGTGTGCCATAGTACCCAATAAAGACTAACCTTGTTGACTTGGGGTCTCACTTTTTTTCTCAATGGCTTCGGGATACTTGGGGTCCCACTTTTTTTCTCAATGGCTTCGGGATATGCACCATGGCTTCACAACCAAATATTCTGAGATGTGACAAACATGGCTTTGTGCCATACTAGGCTTCGTAGGGTGTCAGGTCCCCTAGGGTTGCTGAAGGGGAACGATTGGTTATGTATGCTGCTGTAGACACTGCTTCTGCCCAACAGATTTTCTGGAGGCCTCCATCAAAATCATTGTTCGAGCTTCCTTGGCCAACGTTCTGTTTGCTCTTTCAGCGACACCATTTTGCTGTTGGCTGTATCGAACAGTTAGCTGATGAACGATACCCTCAGAAGACAGGAGATTTTTCATCTCTTCATTTACATATTCTCTGCCATTGTCTGATCTCAGTTTTTTAATTTTCCGACCTGTTTGCTTCTCAACCATGGCCTTAAAATCCTTGACAACCATGTTAACTTCAGACTTTTTTTCAAAAAGTACACGTACGTCATTCGGGAATGGTCATCGATGAAGGTCAGAAAATATCTGCATCCACCAACTGATGGTGTCTCCATATCTGAATGAACAAGGTCCAGGATATTTTCTGAATGTCTTTGGCTGGGTTTGAAAGACAAGCGAGATTGCTTGCCCATCACGCAAACTTCGCATGGGTTCTTAATTGCAATTTCTTCACTTAACACTTTGGAAATCTCAGTTCGACTTTTATGGAGTCCCCAGTGATGGGTGTTCTAGAATTCTCAAGAGCTATAATCATTGGCTTGTGTTGATCTGGTAAGCCAGTTAGGAGCAAAGTTCCTACCTATTCTTTGCTCACGTTGAACTTTATTTTGTTCAACTTGACTGCAGTTGTTATAATCTTGTCGCAATAATGGTCTACAGATTTTCACTTCTCTAGATTTTTAGTCATCAAACTTCTGAGCAATCCAACATGCCTTGTGAGACCAGAATCTTCAAATGCACTCGCTAGTGCCTTCCATGCTTCTGCTGCAGTCTTCGTATCTCGGACGTGCGAGTAATTTGTTTTGTCAACGAAAAGGATGATGCGTGAGTGGGCCTTCCTGTCTTTCTTCTTCCACGAGTTGTCGACCTTGGAGGCCTCCGGCGGTGTCTTGATTATTTCCCACATGTTGTCATGAACCAGATACGCCTTCATGGCGAATTTCCATGGCGAGAAAATCTCCCTGCCAATCAATTTTTCGACCATCGGCAGTCCCGAACCCGGAGTGCTCATCGTAACTACATGTTTCTGCCATGTGAGGTTAACCGATCACGCCGCGTGCACTTCGCGAACTGAAATTTATCTTTCCGAATTCACGAAAAATATTTTTGGCCTCAAAGTTATCCAATTACTTCCTGGACCTATAACCCTTGTTAGGGATGGCAAATACAGAGCTATGTAAATGGATAATGAGACATACAGTCCATATTTACTACTGCTTCGATACACACAGTTACACACTATATGTTCCAATGACAGTAATCAACTTTATAGAAAAAATATTTGTCTACATGCATTCGACTCTACATATCGATACTAGACACTAATCAATTTGTTCAAGTAGAGAATGAAATGGGACATATTCACACTCTGAATGACACCACATAATTATCAAAACAATTTTAGAGATAATAATTTACACATTTCAACACAAAACATAAAATTCCATAAATGATGCTGAGTCAATATATCAAGGACAGCCAAAAAAGAAAAATATTAAAGAAAAGAAAACTAGATACTACTAAGACACACAACACAGGTTTGAGGCCAACTTTGGCATGAGGACAAACACAAAGATGAGAAGAAACAAAACACAGTAACTTAGTTTTCCAGACACAAACAGAAAAACTTTGTTTTGGGTACTGTAGGCCTAGTCTGTTCCTATCTACAGGCATAGGCGTACAGGGACCGAGAGTGACTGAGTGTGACTTGGTTGCAATGGAGTAGGCTTCTGCAAAAAAAAGTACATCCAGTCAGCATCAAAGTTACTTGGTTAGAAGACTTCCTTCCTAGAGAAAAGTTGTCTCTAACCAGGCGGAAAATGTAAATTTGCTGTTTTAAAAACCATAAAATTTCATGTAAGTGACCTGTATAAAAATTTTTAATTTTTTAGAAAAGATACCTTTGATAGCTTCAGAGAGCACAGATTTTCCCATTCTGTTAGTTTTACCTCAGCCAAGTGCACTTACCTGGGTGGGGGAAGAAATTCTTATATGTAGCATTTTATAATCCTATTATATTCTGAATGTGATTTAAATATAGCTAAAGAATTGTAACCATCCAGGATTCAATATATTAAAGAAATTTTTTGTGTAAAAAAATTCAGAAGAATTAAATACTTTTTGAACCAAAATATCTTTATACTGGACAAATTTCCCAACCTTCCAAGGTGTCTAAAAATGTGTACAAATAAAATCATATTTTTAAAAATATTCTCTCCAAATAGGCCAGTGATTCAATAGCCGAAAATGCAAGATTCCTCGATTTGATTTGATTCTGCAATCAATTGGATAGTATATGTAATGTAGGCAAAAAAATTTGCAGTATAATTTCAAGATCATCTGTAATGTGTAATATAACTGATGTAATGTTATTAAATAAAATATGCTGCAAGTTCAATATCTATTTATTACTTTATATATGATAGAGCTGTTCTAGTCTCTTACTAAACGGTTGCCATGTTTTCTCTCTCACTGCCGTCAACCTGCTCACTCTGAATATACCTCATCTTCCCCTTTTTTTTATTATTATTATATATATATATATATATATATATATTTTTTTTTTTTTTTTTTTTTTTTTTTTTTTTTTTTTTTTTTTTTTTTTTTTTTTTTTTTTTTTTTTTTTTTTAAGAATTTTCACTTAAAAGAACATACACACAACAATAGCACTACTGACATACATCCACCTGACCAAAATTATACCTAATAAAACATACAAACAACAATTGCACTACATACTGTCAAATACATATGTACCCAAGTAATTTAGCAACAGTCTGCACATACAGATTTTTTTATACAGATACGCTCTACGACACTTTGCCCAGGAACAAACTTTACTTCTTTTCTGCTTGCTGCTCTATTGTAGTATTTCCTTGTTGCAGCCTCCCTGTCACACAACCATTTGTGCACACCTTTTTGTACCTCTGGTTTTAGTTGTTCTACAGAATTTGGGCAGGCTGTACGAACTGCCCGACTGAGCAGAAGTTGAGATGGAGATGCACCTA